>CM067361.1:12641849-12831849 GCA_034401795.1 Chaetoderma sp. LZ-2023a | reverse complement strand
TAATGTAACGAAATGGAAACATTCGTCGACAAAAATAAAGATAGACGTTTTTAAGATGTACTCTTTCTAGATATAAAAGAACAGTTTTTCTCGGATTAATGATATCGCGTGTTGTCTTTATAGCCATCAATACTAATACATCGAACACGGATACGCTCGTGCGTTCTCGGATACTTAGCTTCGGTCAGCTGGCATCTTCATATATCGTCAGTTTACCAAGTTGTATTCCAGTGCTTTTTAACTCAAGTAAAGCATACAGGGATATGGCTATGAAGTATACCATGCAAAACATTGTTCATTACATAATCGATCTTTCCAATTATCGAATTAACATTCAGCATTATTTACCAGTCTTTAGCGTAGTGAAGTATTTCCAACCAAATGTCATTATGTTGCATGCTGTAATATGGCCATGGGAAGAATCCGATTGGTGGCGCGCTATTCTACAGTTGACAAGGAATATCAAGATTCGACAGATTAGTTACCCTCATTGTAAGACAAATAATACAGATCTTAAAATGGATTTCTGAAAATTATAATTTCAAAAGAATACGGTGGCATACTTCTAAATGGATATCTTTATTGTAAAAACGATGGCCCCGTTGAAGTCATATGGCATGGTTTTGTGGAAGGTAAATAGTAATGAAATTAGTAGTCAGTGATTATGGCAAACACAAATTTCTATTTGTTGCATATTTGGTTCAATGCGATGAGTGCGGCTACTTCTGAAAGAGGCATGATGCAGTGCATGGTGAAACTTCCTCTCAACCTTCCAACTAGTCATCGTCTGGTCAGCACAAAAGTTGAAGAAACATCGCTAACGATACTGATAGCCAAAGAAGAGGATTCTAAGATATGTACTGGTAGAAGAAGGCATTATTGGGTTAGTCTCAATTAATCTGGCATCGAATATAATGATCTGTCTTCTGAAGATTTGATGAAGGTGCAGACAGCATTTGGAGAACTGGCCAGGCATATAATATACATATTCATTATTTCTGGGACAAACCGGGGAAAAAGGAAGTGGCCATTATTGAATTCTTAAGCATTATGAGCGCTCATTGTGTTTCCAAACCAGAGAAAATCCAGCTTTATTACACAGAATTATCATCTGGCCAATATTGGCAATCTGTAAAGGAATTACCAGAACTTGAATTAGTTAGTTTAAGTAATTACAATACCGATTCGAGCAAGAACATTGCCGTATATATATATATATCAAAGGGGGTGTTTTTCTTGATCTCAGTGTTGTAGTTTCCCACCCAATGCGGTTTTTACAGTGATTACAGACCGTCGCCAGTTTTGATGGCACACGTATAACCGATGACCTCGTAATCCAACCAGGTATTGCATTTGATGATGGAATCACCAACCCCAGTGACGGCAAAGATAATAACCATTTCAAATTATAGCGCTCAGTTCATAGTAACAACCTGACATGTTTGAATACATATTTTCTAATCAAGACATAATATTGACCAAGTAACACTAGAACACAATTTTGACCAACCGATCTATTGTATATGAAGTGTTTCTCTAAAGATCCAAATCGGTTGGACAAAGTAAGTATTCAATCACTTGACTCTAACTTTGGTCAAGTTGCGAAATCCGTGATAAAGGAGTTTAAGGATCGCATTGATAACAATATATTTCTTGTCAGCAATATCATACATTATATTAGGTTTGGAGATCAGCCATTTATGCTGTTACATCTGATATGTCTTTACAGTGCATATATAATGCAGAAGCCAGAGCGAATAATTGTACACTATGAAACTATTCCAACTGCTTCATGATGGGAAACGTTACAATATGTAGTTCCTAAAGAGCTCCACAAGACCATGCCACAAGCTGAAGTATTCGGTCAGGAAAATGACTTAATCGAACACAAGGCTGATATGTTGCACGACTCCAAATCCTATTAGGGTTTGGTGATATATATCTAGACACAGACATAATTGTCCTACGATACTTGGACCCGCTTCGGATATTCACTTACTCGCATGGCGAGGAGATGGTCGGATCATTAGCAAATGGTGTTATTCTTTGTAAAATTGGCTCTGAGTTTCTTAAGATATTTTATGACAGCTATAAAATAAAATATAGGAGCAATTATTGGGAGTTTAATTCTGTGATTGTTCATGATTATTTGAGTGTGCAGCATAGACCCCATAAACTCCATATCGTTTACTCCGACCATCTTATGCTGAGTGTAGTAAGATATGGAATAATGACAGTTTTATTTACTGGCGTGATAACTACATTCCCCATCTTACTGGAAGGACACACATTGTGATCATTGTATGCAGGAAACCTTCTCTGAACAACCAGTTACTATGTATGCAGGCCATGTATGGAGACATCTCTAAAAGGGTAACTTTAGACTTCTAGAATTCGACATGTTAATCCCTCTTGTGTGAACTGCACATTAAAGCGTTCAGAATAATATTTATTTCAATTAACCATTTAGTTGCCCATACTTTTCAAGGAAACTTTGATTTTTGCACCCAAAAAGAGTATTTTTGTAAATGTATAACGAAAATTTACAAATCAAATAGATTTTTGTTATCCTTCAAATGGACATTCGTCAAATGTGTAATGGTTAAGAACATTCAAAGCTCTGTTTAGCCAGTGCCCAATTGCAGTCCAAGAAGAACTTCGCGATGCCATCGATGATATAGCAGTGTGCGTTAACATCACATACTATTTACTATGTAGATCAACCATACGCAGGCTTAAGATACATGATAACATAGAAAATATGGGACGATGTATAGATATTTGTATTTATTATTATATATGTCATGGAGGTGAAAATTAAGCCAAACAAGGTAATGCATACTGCCTCAACATCCTAGTTCTATGCCTAACTGTTAGGTTAACGGTCTCCTCCAAACCAAGTTAACCATACTCCACTTTGGTGACGACGCCATAATGCCATTACAAAGTCATACTCTTTTCAAGGGGGATACCTGACCATATTTCTTTTACATATCTAGATGAGAGTTATCCTCCTATGTCCATGTACATCTAATGCAGATAACATCATGATATATGTTTCCAATGGACCTTTCCAAGTTTATCCATTCATCATATGACGTAATATGACATCATAATAAGCTGTGTGACGTGTATGATGACGTCATGAATGACTATATAATCCATCTTTAACGCTTAATGGGCCGACATATTATACGAATTGTATGCCATTACCATTTAATAAACATAACGAATAGGCAGCAACAGCACGCTGTCAAGTTAGTTCCAAAATATTCAACAGCTTACCTGTATAGCTTTCTGGACATTGATAGTCAGGGAGCTCAGAGATTGGAAAATTGGAACGTCTCTCATGAAGCGTAAGAAGTTTATGTATTAGATGAATATATAAGTCAACAAATATGTGTTGAATATCTAAAACTAATTTGACGGAGATGTTGCTGTCATAAGCAACTAGATTATTTTATCTGATCACTACATATTTAAAGAAAATTCACTTTTACCTAACAAAGTATATCGAGGATGGTATTCTTCGTAAGATATATAACATTCATTGGTATACTAAGACAACAAACAAGACCAAAATACAAATTGTTTTTATTATTCAATTACATATGTTGCCTTATTAATAGAGACAATTGATTCATTTAAATACGTGATATATTATGCATGTATTCCTTTATAAAATGAAACAATAAGGGCTGTGTAAGAGGAACGTGATCAAGTTCCAATCTGAAGTGAAATAGCGCTCGCATTCTCCATTTCTCTTTCTCTCTCACTCACTAGCTACCACCCCACCCCCACTGAAACACTACCCCCACCTCTTTCATTAGGTACATATCTCCAATGTCCTAACCACCTCTCCTCTCTGTATCTATCCTCACATTCGACTGCCTCGATTTCCCACTCCTCTCTCTCTCCTCTCTCCCCTGCCCTCACCCCCTCTGTCTCTCTCTCTCTCCTTTCGCTTGCTCGCTCTCCCCCTCCTCTCTCTCTCTCCCTCGCTCTCCCCCTCCTCTCTCTCTCTCAATCCCTCCATCTTTCTCTCTATCTCTCTCTCTACCCTCCCTCTCTCTCTCTATTTCTGAGAGTGAGGTAGATAGATAGATAGATAGATAGATAGATAGATAGATAGATAGATAGATAGATAGATAGATAGATAGATAGATAGATAGATAGATAGATAGATAGATAGATAGATAGATAGATAGATAGATAGATAGATAGATAGATAGATAGATAGATAGATAGATAGATAGATGGATGGATTGATGGACGGATGGATAGATAGATAGATAGATAGAGAGTAAACGAGAGAGAGAGAGAAAGAAGGAAAAATGTGGAGAGGGGTCAGGCATTGGTATTGATATCCCAGTGGTTCACAAACGGTTGACACTATTTAATAATACATTTATTTAAAATATTGAACATTTGAAGCAGAATTTCAAAAATATATTTAGAAAGTTAGATAGCCGTATTCAACGGTAGAACCTTTTAAGACTAACCTAGTTTATGTTGACATAAATGCGCTTCATCAGGTAACAAGTATAATATTTATAGGGTTTATATACAAGAATTAACACAACGCAAATACAAAGACTGTGATTGCTTTTACTAAAACGTTTGATACACAATTGTTTGATTATTATGAAACAAAAGGGTGTCTGAGGCCAGAGTTATGGACGGCCTTTGAATCCTTTGAACTCGGGTTTTCTTGTCACGAATATATTTGTTGCACACTATTTAAAAATACAATTATTTTACACATTTGGACGTTTACAATATGATTCCACGTATGGAATTGCTTGACAATATGTAGTAATCCACTTTTAGCTTTTACCCGCCCATCTCCAGCTAAGCTCCACCCACACTCCGACAGTGGCGGGATCGATTGTTCCCTGAACTCATCGATATGCAAGTAAACGTTTCGATATTTTGAAACTAATTTGACTGGTTGCTGTTGCACCAGTCAAATCTGTTTCAAAATAGTCAACAGTATGTTTATTAAATAGTAGACATACAATCCGTACAGCAACGCTTTAGGCCGTCACCAAGTATGCGTTCGTGACAGAATTGATTACCGCCTTCATGACGTAATTGATCATGACGTTATCCTCAACCGGACGTCGTTGACGTTATATGATGGATGGATACACTGAAAGGGTCCATTAGTTTATGTATATGAATATTAGTAGTACATGACAGGAACAGTGCTTTAACTAGTTTTTTGTACAATATAGTTGGCTGATATAGTATTGAAGGTGCATATTCGGACCAAAATGCTTCAAAATAAGTGTTGAAATTATATTCTTTTAGAGGCTGAAGTTATGTGCCTCGATGTAGGGAAACGATCCTACCATATGATGATTTCATTTCGTTTATATTAATAAAATTTTTTAAGATGGGAAATCGAATTAGAGACAGGAGTCCCTAATTCAAATTCACAACTAAAATAATTATATTAATTTATACGGCTTGAGACAATCATATGTTATGATGTATTTCGTTTCATTACATTTCGTTCCACAGTATTTAAAGTCTCTAAAAGTGTACAATTTAAACAATCTTTTTTCCAGGTATTTTACCATGAATATGCACCTTTAACATACCTGATTATGTCCTAGTCAGAATGAAATGAGAATGGAAACACAGATTATGGTAAAACTGAGTCACTCTTTATCATATAAACTTGTCTTTCAGCCTGTTTAATATTTATCGATATGAACACACGTAGTGAAAGATGTACATCGGTTATATAGCGCATAAGAGATATTTTCTTTGGCTAGATACAACATAATAATCACACATGCTAAATGTTTCCTAGCGACGACGACTACCTAAATGTAAACACACCGGATATGCTATCTTGTTGATTACAATTTTGAAATATACCTAGTTATGAAATTCGTTTGTAAATGTGCATGATAGACGATGCCATTTCAAAATTTGGATTAAAAGTAATTTCTAATCCGAAATTATGAGGTTTTGTTTGTAATTACTTTTGTGGTGGTGCATTGGTCAGAACTCTTAGCAAGTGATGCATCACGGCAAGGAAAACGAAGAGCGTAAAATGGTACTTTTAAACGGTTTTCATGGATAGACTTTATTGGAAAATTCGTCAAAATATAAGTTTATACGATAAATAGAATCGCAAAACCCTCATCGAAAACTATCTCATTGCGTGCAATGTAATAATTTTCTACTCGGATGGTAATAGTGCCCTATTTATGACATAGAAAATGAGGAATGCAGACGCAGACCTATAGACTTGGCAGATACACATTCTGTTTTTGTTACCATTTAATAGAGGCTAACAAATGAGTGGCTATTTCTGATCAAATTCATCACAGTCGTTTAATAGGATCTCATTTCAAACGACCGTCATCTCGTTCCAAATGTGTTTTGTATTAAACTTGTATAATACATCTGATACGAAATAGCAATGAGATTGTGATTCTATTTATTATATTTTATTTTATTTAGGTCAGACCAATTTAATGTTTTGTTTTACGAAAATTCCCACCTAAAACACAAGATCGGAGATGGGGAAAATGTAAAAAATGCGCACAATTCTAATCTATTAAAGTATTACTCCTCTCATCAGGTTAATTGTCACGATTGATCAGGAAAATCCAAAACGTTTTTGTCAGTTAATGTCCATTTGCAGGCCAAGAAAATACTTTTTTGAAAACTTTACCTCTGGAATGGCTGACTGGTTAACGAGCCAGCCATTCCGGTCGCGAATCTTCAAACATAGTCTTCTCTTGGCCAGCAAATGGACTTTTCTCATGGTCACTGCACACCTATTGTGAACGGCTTGACCATTAAAGGGTTAATAAAGCTACGGAGAAGAAAGGTGAAATTCTACGGAAATCCGAGTGGTAAGGATTTGGCTGTGAGACATTTCTAGATGGAACGAATGTTGAGACAATGCCTTAAAATTCCAACATGATTTTTGCTAGATATGGTATAATTAAGCTTGGAGGGTTTGTAAAACAAGAATTAAATTGATATGGCCTAACAAACGATCTGCTACTTCATGCCAAATTTATCACAGTCGCTTAGTAACACACCCCGTCCTAATGAGTTCTTATTAAACTCCTGTAATAAATTTGATCACTCAGAATTCCTGACAATTTTCTGTAACTCTTTTTGTTCTCTGTAGCTTTGTTAACCCTTTAATTGTTGATGTGGTCAAAATCACTTTGGTTATGAGAAACGTCATTTGCTGGCCAAGAGAATACTAGCTTTGAAAATTCGCCCCTGGAATCGGTGGTGCGATAACTAGCCATCTATTCCAGTGGTAAATTTTCGGAAATAGTCTTCTCTTAGCCTGCACATAGACACGCAGTGACAAAATAGTTTGGATTTTTTTTTTATCAATCTTGTCAATTAACACGGTGAAAGGATTGCTGCTGTAATAGCCTAACACTTCTGAGCTTTAAATTGTACATTATCACACACCAGAGACACCGCACCATCCCCACTCCACCCACCAAATGTATTGACCATTGTGATCTTGTCCAATTCTTAACCCTTCTATCATTAAACGCCGGAAGCAACATATTCAGTATGCTTTTGGGAATATTTAGAAACTAGTTTTGACTGTTCCAGTCAAATTCGTCTAAATATATAACATCTTACCTGTATTGTAAACATTAAAAAGATATTCTGCGAATTATGAGTTCAAAGCAATAATAACAAGATAATACGAAGATATAATGGGCCTTCCACTTTATCCATCCAGCATTTGATGTCATATGACATCATAATCAATTATTTGACGTGTATGATGATGTCATAATCTTTACGTCATGAATGACTCGTTTTAGTCCATCCTAAATGCTTAATACTCCGTCAGGTTGTATGAATTGTATGTCGTTACTATTTAATAAAGATGCTGTTGAATATTTTGAAACTAATTGACTGGGCGCTGTTGCTGCCATTGCCAAAATATTCAACAGGTTTTCTGAAAATTAATAGTCATGGAGTTCAGGGATCGATTGCTCCCATCAAGAGCGAGGTGTAGGTGGAGCTTAGCTGGAGATGGGCGGAGCATAGCTAAAACTGGAAAGGTCCACTGTCTTGAAATTGAGACACTAGAATCTCAGTGGATAGATTGTTAATATTGTACGTTGTTATGGCAACACAATCAGGCTAAGTGAAGATTTTCTTTATGATTTGCTGTGGTCAATGGAAGCATATACAGTTGCTTCCTCTTTCCGCATAAGGGGTACCAGTTTTACCGGTTTTGTTGGTGATTTCGGTTTGTCAGCCGGTGCATGCAGTCTCCTCGATGGTATCGGTGGTTTGTTTTCAGCCAAAGCCAGGTCTGCATAGATCATGCCTTGGGTATGAGGAGGAGGCGCCTACACGGAAAATGCAATTAAGAGATATTGTCAAACATAATTAATAAACCAAGATAAATTAACGAATGCAGTCAGGCGCAGACCACTAATGTTTTATCACACTGAAACAAGTGCGAATTATTGTCAGAAATATTAAAAAATGACAGATGCAGACAGACCGACAGGATAACACACAGACCGACTCATACTCGATACGAGTCACAACTAAAATCAGATTACACGAGTGTGTGAGTGGGTGGGTGCGTGATATGTTGCGTTGGTGCGTGCGTGTGCTCGTGCGCACCAACACGACAGCCTGCGAAGCCATGCGCGCATTGACGCGCGCACCAGCCCACGCACAAGCGTATGTGTGATTACAAGCAAACACTCGTTACTCACTTGCGATTGCTGCTCTTGTAACCTCTGTTGCAGTTCTCCTATAGTTTCATATGCAACGTCCGCCGACCTAGTGTTCTGTTTCTTGGCTACATTTTCAGTATTTTCACAAATCTCATTACTGGTGTCATTATTAACTGTTCTATCTGTCCCAGTCATGGCAACATCCTCGTAGTCAATCCCTGTGTGGAGAAATCAATGAAAGGCGTTAACTAACAAATTGTGCAGCTGACGTCGTCGATCAATGCAGGGGTCGGTTCTGTCATTCGAGTATCTGAGATCGTAATCAGATATGGCACTTGTTGGCCGACGGTTACGTCCCGAAAGTGTCTGAATTTGAAATGTTTTTTGATGAATTTACATTACTAGTTATTCCGTTGAATAGTTTGAAATTATTTTGACTAGGCAGCAACATTTCCCAGTCAAATTAGTTTCAAAATAGTTTATCAGTTTCTCTGTATAGACACCGTGAAATTGCGATTCTCTGAATTCAAAGTGCAATGTGTTATAATTGATTCAAACACATGTACAAAGTGGGCGTATGCATCGATGATCTGATGTCATATGACGTCATACTAAGCTAAACGGCGCGTAGGATGACGGCATAATCATAACGCCATCAATTATTCTATTAGGCATGTCTTTAACTCTTTATAGTCCAACACGTTGTCTCTACTATTTAATAAACATGCTCTTGAATATTTTGAAACTACTTTAACTGGGCGCTGTTGCTGCCATAGACTGACACGTGGTACGAATTGCATGTCTTCACCATTTAATAAACATTATGTTGAATATTTTGAAACTAACAACCCAAATTAGTTTCAAAATGTTTAACAACTTAGCTCTATTGTTTTCTGGAAATTGATAGTCACGGAGTACATAGATATGTGTGGGAGGGGCTTAGCTAGAGATGGGCGGGGCATAGCTAAAATTGGAAAGATCCATTATCAATAATACAAACACTCATCGATACAGAGAACATTATCTAATGTGTACATATACATTGATACAGCACATTATCTAATGTGTACATATACATTGATACAGAGAACATTATCTAATGTGTACATATACATTGATACAGCACATTATATAATGTGTACATATACATTGATACAGCACATTATCTAATGTGTACATATACATTGATACAGAGCACATTATCTAATGTGTACATATACATTGATACAGAGAACATTATCTAATGTGTACATATACATTGACACAGCACATTATCTAATATGTACATATACATTGATACAGAGCACAGTATCTAAGGTGTACATATACATTGACACAACACATTATCTAATGCGTACATATACAAAGATACAGCACATTATATAATGTGTACATATACATTGATAAAGAGCACATAATCTAATGTGTACATATACATTGATACAGCAAGCACATTATCTAATGTGTACATATACATTGACACAACACATTATCTAAAGTGTACATATGCATTGATACGGCACATTATCTAATGTGTACATACACATTGATACAGAGCACATTATATAATGTGTACATATACATTGATACAACACATTATCTAATGTGTACATATACATTGATACAGCACATTATCTAATGTGTACATATACATTGATACAACACATTATCTAATGTGTACATATACATTGATACAGCACATTATCTAATGTGTACATATACATTGATACAGAGCACATTATCTAATGTGTATATATACATTGATACAGCGCAGTATCTAATGTGTACATATACATTGATACAGCACATTATCTAATTTGTACATATACATTGACACAGCACATTATCTAATGTGTACATATACATTGATACAGAGCACAGTATCTAATGTGTACATATACATTGACACAACACACTATCTAATGTGTACATAAACATTGATACAGCACATTATCTAATGTGTACATATACATTGATACAGTGCACGTTATTCAATGTGTACATATACATTGACACAACACATTATCCAATGCGTACATATACATTGATACAGCACATTATCTAATGTGTACATATACATTGATACAACATATTATCTAATGCGTACATATACATTGATACGACACATTATCTAACGCGTACATATACATTGATACAACACATTATCTAATGCGTACATATACATTGATAAAGAGCACATAATCTAATGTGTACATATACATTGATACATCACATTATCTAATGTGTACATATGCATTGATACAACACATTATCTAATGTGTACATATACATTGATACAACACATTATCTAATGCGTACATATACATTGATACAACACATTATCTAACGCGTACATATACATTGATACAACACATTATCTAATGCGTACATATACATTGATACAACACATTATGTAACGCGTACATATAAATTGATACAACACATTATCTAATGCGTACATATATTTTGATACAACACAATATGTAATGCGTAAATATACATTGATACAACACATTATCTAATGCATACATATACATTGATACAACACATTATCTAATGCGTACATATACATTGATACAACACATTATCTAATGCGTACATATACATTGAGACAACACATTATCTAATGCGTTCATATACATTGATACAACACATTATCTAATGCATACATATACATTGATACAACACATTATATAATGCGTACATATACATTGATACAACACATTATCTAATGCGTACATATACAGTGATACAACACATTATCTAATGCATATATATATATATATATATATATATATATATATATATATATATATATATATATATATATATATATATATATATATATATATATATATATATATATATATATATATATATATATATATATATACATTGATACAACACATTATCTAATGCGTACATATACATTGATACAACACATTATCTAATGCGCACATATACATTGATACAACACATTATCGCATGCGTACATATACATTGATACAACACATAATCGCATGCGTACATATACATTGATACAACACATTATCTAATGCATACATATACATTGATACAACCCATTATCTAATGCGTACATATACATTGATACAACACATTATCCAATGCGTACATATACATTGATACAACACATTATCTAATGTGTACATATACATTGATACAGCACATTATCTAATGTGTACATATACATTGATACAGCACATTATCTAATGCGTACATATACATTGATAGAACACATTATTTAATGCGTACATATACATTGATACAACACATTATCTAATGCGTACATATGCATTGATACGAACACATTATCTAATGCGTACATATACATTGATACAACACATTATCTAATGCGTACATATACATTGAGACAACACATTATCTAATGCGTTCATATACATTGATACAACACATTATCTAATGCATACATATACATTGATACAACACATTATATAATGCGTACATATACATTGATACAACACATTATCTAATGCGTACATATACAGTGATACAACACATAATCGCATGCGTACATATACATTGATACAACACATTATCTAATGCATACATATACATTGATACAACCCATTATCTAATGCGTACATATACATTGATACAACACATTATCCAATGCGTACATATACATTGATACAACACATTATCTAATGTGTACATATACATTGATACAGCACATTATCTAATGTGTACATATACATTGATACAGCACATTATCTAATGCGTACATATACATTGATAGAACACATTATTTAATGCGTACATATACATTGATACAACACATTATCTAATGCGTACATATGCATTGATACGAACACATTATCTAATGCGTACATATACATTGATACAACACATTATCTAACGCGTACATATACATTGACACAACACATTATCAATCATGTCTGTGCTGTAAATTCAATATGGTTTCCCGCTACAGGTTGTCTTATAGTTGTTCAAGGCAATATTTGGTATCCTAACCATTGGAAATCACATTAATGATCATAATAAAATCAATATTAATAGATAAGTTACCCCATTGTGTGTTCTCTAAAACTGAATTAAGGAAACTGCATGGTGACCCATATCAACAGATCCTAATAACTGCACATATAGTGCTTCGAATTAGATCGAACCTGCAAACTACCAATGAGAAATGATATAAATACACAGAGTCACATAAATATAATATAGGTGTATGTTTACCTGGGTGAACTAGTTTCTGGGTTTTCTTGCTTTTGTCCTAGTCGGCATACAATGGGCCTGAAAGAATGGTGATATAATAACTGTTTCAGGTCTAGCGAATAAATAATATAAAATACTACGCCGCATTGTATAAGTGATAACTAGGGTAGCCGTGTTACTGTGTATTGGCAATAAAACAAGATTCCATTAAGTATATTTTAAGAATAACTTAGTTTAATTTGACACAGTTTTGCATAATACATGCTGCGCTTCATCAGCTGACCTGAAGGAGAACATTCATGTGCGAAAGCTCCTCTGTGCGTTCTGTTTGCATATTATGTTGATTGCTATCTCTCTCTGATACCAGTTTAGATAGATTTGAAACAGAAGGCATATGTTAATCGTAACATATATTATCAGGTTTACAATAGATTCAAAACAGATGTACAAATACCCCTTGGCGCATCCGATAGACCTTTCCAATTTTAGCTATGCCCCGTCCATCTCTATCTAAGCTCTCACCCGTGTTGGGGTCGCTCGATCTCTGAAACTCCCTGACTATCAATTTCCAGAAAAATATACAGGTAAGCTGTTAAATATTTTGAGACTAATTTGGCTTGTTAGTCAAATTAGTTCAAAAAAAATTCAACATAATTTTTATTAAATGGTAAATACATACAATGTGTCAGACTAGTAAGCGTTAATGACGGACTCTACTGAGTTAATCATGACGTCATGATTTTGAAAATTTACCATTAGAATGACTGGCTCGATAAAGTAAATTTTCAAAAATGGTCTTGTCTTGTTCTTTTCTTTGAGAATTTGAGGGTTAAAGGGTTAAACAGAATTGGCATTCGTCGAAAATCTCCCTTGCCCCACCCATGCAGTTTATGGCCCCGGGCTGGATTCATGAAACATACTTAAGCATAGGAACATGCATAATAATTAAGTGTGACTAACAAATGTAGCATTGTGATTGGGCCATAGCTGGTTGTCTACTTTACACAAGGTATACGTTAGGTATGCTTCGTGAACATGTAACACCCCCACCCCACCTACCCACCCATTCATGGACACTACATATATATTATTTACAAAACAGACACTTACACATCACAGGACTATAGTATGACCCATCAGAACAGTCATTCCTGAACGCTTGATTATTCTACACACCTCACCCCCCCCCCCCCCCCGTAGCAACAACACCTCACCCAAACACACATTATTATTTATTAACTATCTATGGCAATATATGAATAAATAATTGTCGAAATTTCGTCATTCTTGTCTCAAGTCTTCCTAAGACATCCTCTAGCTTTTTGATGTTTAAAAATCAATCATTTCAGTGAAATTGGCTGGAGAACGGCCCCCCTGTATAATCAACACAATTCATTGACGAATCAGGCAATAATACGCGATTTTCTGAAGTAATTTATTTGAAATGCGCTGGAGAACGCACCCCCACCCCACCCCCTATATAATAAATCAATTCACTGACAAATCAAGCAATAATATACACGTTTGATAGCGCAGTCGTTCGTATACTGTACGTCAATCTCTCCCCTACATTTGCTTAAATGTCCAATTTTCCCCCAAAAATATTCCAAGCCCCTTTTTCTGTTTAGGACCCCAAAAGAAACCCTTTTCACGGCGCTTATGCTTTTAAGATTGTAGGCTATGTATGTCCTATATACTGTTCGTCAATCTATTTAGGAAATCCGCTTTACGCGCCATGACGAAAAAAGCTGCATAATTAAAATATAGTTTTTAATAATTTAATTTTAAATAAATAATGCATTTAAGATGCATGTTTTGTGAGGCAAACTCAACAATTATATTTTAAAATCTGGCAATAATGTCAGCGCTGAAAGATCATCGGCGGCTAATACTGTTCGTCAGTCTCTCCCCCCCCCCCCCAAAAGCGTATTTAGCGTTCATTTTCAGCTTATATCACTTTATTTGTATCTAATATATGAGTAGGGCAAGTGTATATTTTAGATAAGTATCTCGATACAATTGTATTCGCTTTAAAATACGTGTCGTGGAATCTCTCCCCTATTCATTCATGGGGGGGGGGGAGGGAGGAGAAAGACGATATAGCCGTTTTGATCGCGTACAAGTACTTCTCTCGCTAAAAGAAAAGCTCTTAAATCTACAACTTTCCAACTATCAACATTATTACTACAAGCGAAGTTACTGGCCGACGTCATTTTAATACACACTGCCCCAAAACGCTCCCACAATGCAATGCACTTCGAAAGCTCATCCGCGAAACGGGTGATGCCTAGGCCTATAATACATGCATATACGCCCCCTCCCCACCCCCGTAAACGCATATACACACACATACGTATATGCATATTTATACATGTATGCAGGAATACACATATACGTACCCACCCACCCACACGCGCGCACGCACGCACGCACGCACGCACGCACGCACGCACGCACGCACGCACGCACGCTCGCACGCACGCACGCACGCACGCACGCACACACACGTGCACACATGCGCATGCACGCGCATCTGCACATATGTATCCTATCTGGAGTTCGTCAAAAGTATAAACTAACCGATTATCGTTCCCAATCAGACAGAATAATTTAGAATCAACCCACTATTTTTGGAATTCCGTGTCTGGCAATCTAAATCTGTCAAGAATAATTATGAATTTTAGTTTAGCAAAGAAGGCAGCTGCCAGACCCTGCAGACGTCGGGTTAGTAAGATTGTCCTGTTTTAAAGGCACTCTAAAACTCCAAATAGAATTTATAGCCAGCTCAGTCAGATAAATAATGAGATCGTTATTATGCCTTCCACTGGAGCCTGAAAAACAGAGGAATGTTATTAATATGTCATCTAATTTTGTTTGATCAATGGAGAGTTCAGCAATCCAGTTCTTAATAACATTAATTAATGGCTGAATGAAGCGACATGAATAGAACAGGTCTCTTGTTAAGCAGTAAGAGATAAAATTCACGGGATGAAATTTTCTTTGACCTGTCATGATCGGGATAAAGTGTCTGAAATTCAAAATAAGCTTTAAAACATCTATTATAGAAAGGTGATCTATCAAATGTATGTGGCCTGAGATTAGACGCCAACTCTGCATTATGCCATCTAAGAGACACACCAGTCCAATAGTTTGCAAAATGTGTCCAAACAGCGCCACAATTAGTAATTATATTTTGGATATGGGACAAGAGAAATGACTTAAGTGTCAACTCAATATCCATGACGCTTAAGCCACCCAGTAAAATATGGAGATACAATGCCTCTCTCTTGATCGGTTTCCAACGTGTAGATCCCCAGATAAATGAAAACACACTTTTGGTAAATAATTTCACTTAATGGCCGGATAGGCCCGTATGCGACGCTATGTGCAATACTTTAGCTACTGCATAGGTTTTCACTACAGTAACACGGCCAAAAATGGATAAATTCCGAGATTTCCATAAGTATTAAATTTGGTCAAAATGGGCCAAAAATTAAAATCCCAATTAGCGCCATTGCCAAAATACATACCCAACATCTTAACTGGTCCACCAGATCATGAAATACCAAAGCGATGATCAGACGAAGGCTTCCCTTTACCAAGAGTCTAAATGAAACTAAAGTAAACACATCAGATTGTATCTCTATAGCAGGGTATAAATTACTAACGAAGAAACGAAGAGGGAATGCCGGGGGTATAGGACTACTAATAAAAGAAAGTTTGGTAAGACACGTGGAAGTATTAGATCAAGAGATAGACAATGATTTTGTCCTCTGGGTTAAAATCCGTACCAGTTTAACTCTGCATGACGAGGATCTTTTGCTAGGGGTAGTATATGTACCGCCAGAGTCGTCAAGGTATTATGAGAATGAAGCGTATGATAAGATAGAACAAAGCGTTTTAACTCTAAATAGCACGAACAAAGCAATATGTTTTATCGGTGACTTCAACGCAAAAACCGGAGAAGACAGTGACTATGAAGAGTTCGATGACTTCACCCTTCAGAATTTTGCACTAGACGATGGTCCAAATAATGACCTATTGCAACTTACAACTAGTGGAATGCCAAAAGATAGGAAAAAACACGAGTGGAAGAAAATTACTGCAAGTATGTAAAAATTTTAATATGTTTATAATAAATGGAAGAATGGGTAAGGGCAGGCTTGTCGGAAAAGAAACATGTACAAATAACAGCTTATTAGATTACGCGATTGGAAATAAAAGGCTTATAGAATACATTACAGAATTTGAAGTATATGATTTTGATGCCGTGCTCTCAGATATACATTGTATTCTTCATCTCGCTTTACTCAATAATAATAATAATACTAATAATAATAATAATAATAATAATAATAATAATAATAATAATAATAATGATAATAATAATAATGATAATGGTGATGATAATAATAATAATAATAATAATAATAATAATAATAATAATCGATTGCCAAGAGAAGTAGATGCCAATAACAAGCAGTCAAGATGGGTAGCACAAAAGAAAGACATCTTTATAAGAAACCTAAACCCCGAAAAAGTTCAGGAAATAAAAGAAATTATTTTACAAAATGGCAATATTGAGGGAAATATAAATGTAGAAACTAGCATGATTGGCAACCTCTTTAGAGAAAGTGCTGAAAAGACATTTGGCTACAAAAAGAAATATCTAGGGAAACATAAGAATAACAATAAGCCATGGTTTGGCAAAGACTGTAGCCACGTCCGGAAAGAATACCACAACGCAAAAAAGAGTTACAACATAAACAAAACAGACATAAGTAGAGAGAGATTACAGAAGGCCAGTCGACGGTATAAGATAACAATTGAAAAATGTGCACAAGATACACGCCAACAGTTACATAGCAATTAACGTAAGCTGCATAAGAGAGATAGTAAAGCATTTGGAAACTCTTTAACACCACTACGAAAAAGACCAAAGAAACTAATAAAATAGACCTCGAAGTACTCTTTCAGCATTTAAAAAAAGTTAATGAAGGGGGGGGGGGGGCAAGATACAAACGTTGATGTACTAGAAATGATGGATGTGCCCAACTGTGCCGAACTTGACGGACCAATCACAAGAAAGGAAATCTGGGATGGTATAAGGAAATTATCAAATGGAAAAGCTGCAGGGGTAGATAATATATACAATGAGTATATTAAATGTTCGGCAGCAATTATGATCCCAGTCTATGAGAGCTTGTTTAATAATATCTTTGATAATGGGTTAGTGCCAAATGAATGGCTGGTTGGAAAAATCATCCCTATATACAAAAATAAAGGTGATCCATCAGACCCAGGAAATTATCGCCCAATTACTCTTTTAAGTTGTCTGGGAAAAATATTTACATCAATTCTAAACGAAAGGCTAAAGAGTTATGCAGAATCATATGAAATTATAACAGAAGCCCAAACCGGATTTAGAAAACAAAGATCGACACAAGACAACATATTTTCCTTGTATTTAATTAAAGAATTACTTTTTGGCCAAAAGAAAAGGCTTTACTGTTGTTACGTAGATTTTAAGCAGGCATTTGATACGGTGTGGAGAACTGGTCTGTGGTACAAGCTAATTAAATGCAATATAACAGGAAAATGCTTCAAAATTGTATATAGCATGTATAAATATATTAAATCCTTTGTTAGCCCCAACCATTGTGATTCAGACTGTATGATTAGCAATATTGGGGTACGGCAAGGCGAGAATCTCTCACCTTTCCTATTTTCTATTTTCTTAAACGACTTGGAGGAATATCTACACGACAATGAATTTGTTGGCCTTACATCTATTAATGACATGGCAGAGGAGAATCTAAATCTATGTATATGCCTCGCCATACTGTTATATGCCGACGACACGGTCATAATGGCAGAAACACCAGAAGCATTGCAACACGCACTACATATTTTTCATAATTATTGTATCCATTGGAAGCTACAACTAAATACTACACAAACAAAAGTAATGATATTGTCTAAGAGAAAAATCAACAACCCACCTAAGTTCTTAATGGGAGGGCAGGAGCTTGAAATAGTCGATGAATACATCTATCTCGGAATTCAAATGAAGTCAAATGGCACGTTTTCAAGTTGCAAAATTCGAAACTATAAACAGGGAACAAAAGCCATGTATGCATTAATCACGAAGCTCAAAGAACACGATATCCCAATAGATCTACAAATTGTACTTTTTGAAACAATGATAGTGCCTATTCTTTTATATGGATCAGCAATATGGGGCTTCGAAAACACTAACTTAATAGAATCATGTCAATTAAAATTCTTTAAATGTATACTGAATCTAAAGAAAAGCACACCTAATGTCATGGTGTATGGCGAACTAGGAAGAATGCCACTTGACATCCAAATTCAATGTAACATGATACGATTTTGGGCCGGGTTAGTTAACGGAGGTTATGGGAAATTATCGTCAATGCTTTTCTTCACGTGTCTGGATTCTATGTCAAGAACCCAAATCCAAGTTAAATGGATGAACAAAGTGAAAGCCATTTCAGAAATAGCAGGACAATCGGACATGTTTATGGCAGAAACTGTAAATACAAAACAGGTAGTGCAGCGAACAAGACAAGCTTTAGAGCATCAGTATGTAGAACAATGGACACAACTCATAAATGATTCAACACGGCTAACGTTCTATAAAGAAATAAAAACAAAATTTGAATTCGAAAACTATTTTAAAATGTTACCTTATAGAGAAGCTATAACCTTTTGCCATTTTAGAACATTGAACCATCAACTCGCAATAGAATCTAAAATGTGAGTGGGTATTGACAGCGAGGAACGACTTTGTAATACATGTAACGTAGTAGAAACAGAAATACATTTTCTTTTCTGCTGCGAAAGATACACAAAAGAAAGAACACAATTTATACCTGATTACTATGTAAGGCAGAACACAACAGAGAAAACTCAAGGCCTGTTTGCGATCTGTAACACACCAATACTGAATAGGTTATGTAAATATCTGCGGCTCTCAAAGAAAAAAGACAGATCCGCATCACAACAACAACAACAACAACAACAACAACAACAACAACTGCAGCAACAACAACGACAACAGCAACAGCAACAACAATGACTACGACAACTACGATAACGACAACTACGATAACGACAACGACAACTACGACATTAGCAGCACCTCGGACACACACCTCTCTACTACGACCAACGCAACAACCACGGCTCCAGCACCAATATGCTAAAATCATCACCATCAACCCACCACCACCACAACAACAGCAACAGCAACAACAACAACAACAACAACAACAACAACAACAACAACAACGACAATGCAATCGACAAGAACAAAGATGTTGACAACGACAAAGAAAAAGATGTCAAAACAAAATATTTCAAATACGCAACGGCAGCAGCTAATCATAAAATAATAATAATAATAATAATAATAATAATAATAATAATAATAATAATAATAATAATAATAATAATAATAATAATAATAATAATAATAATGATAATACTAATAATAATGATAATGATAATAATAATAATAATGATAATAATAATAATAATAATAATAATAATAATAATAATAATAATAGTAATAATAATGATAATACTAAGAATAATGATAATGATAATAATAATAATAATGATAATAATAATAATAATAATAATAATAATAATAATAATAATAGTAATAATAATAATAATAACTACCGCCATAGTATAAATATCTATAATAATAATATGTACCCCATATGCTGTGTAAATGGCCTGGGTGAATAAAGAAAACTGAAACTGAAACTGAGCTAGTCCTTTTGTGTTATTCATATTTAATTTCGCTCCAGACACCCTGCCATAGCGACTAGCCCAGAAAAACAGACGTTTTACAGCCACAGGCGAATCGCAAAAAGCTGTAGTATCGTCTGCATAAAGTGTCAATTTTACATTCCCAGGATGGCCTGGTGATTGTACGCCCCCTATCACCGGGTCTGATCGAATTTTAATGCAAAAGGCTCTAACGCTAGTACATATAATAAGGGCGACAGAGAGCATTCTTGCCGTACAGATCTCTGGACCGGGAACACATCTGATATAAATCCATTCACCAGAACAACACTCGTGATTCCAGTGTATAGAAGCTTGATCATGCTTAGAAATTTCCCTCCAAAACCGTAACTTTGAAGCAATGTAAATAAATATTCATGATCAACCCTATCAAACGCCTTCATTTGATCCAGGCAAATGAAAAGCAACGGTATTTCTTTTAGCGTGACGTAATCACAAATATTACGTAATAAATGAAGATTATCAGAAATCGATCTTCCCTTCGCAGAACACGTCTGATCAGGATGATCCAACTCCGACATCACTACCGATAAACGAGTTGTTAACATTTTTGAAAACATGTTCGTGTCCACTGACAACAAGGAAATAGGGCGCCAGTTGCTAATTAATTAAGAATTATGGCGATCTTTGCAGATTAATGGAATTAGGCCGTATTTCTGATAAGCACTCAGATTTCCGTTTTTGACGCAATTATTAAAGACATTGACCAAAATATCACCCAAAATTTCCCAGAATGTTATATAAAACTCTTTTGTCATTCCATCTAGGCCCGGGGACGTATTGTCAGCAATATTCTTCTAGGCATGATATAATTCTTTATTGCTAAATGGCGCTTCACATGCTTCGAAAGAAGGAACCGTTATTTTCGGTAAGTTAGTCATAAATTCTGTCATAATTTCATTATCTATTGTTTCTTTCGTA
This sequence comes from Chaetoderma sp. LZ-2023a, assembly GCA_034401795.1. Taxonomy (NCBI): domain Eukaryota; kingdom Metazoa; phylum Mollusca; class Caudofoveata; order Chaetodermatida; family Chaetodermatidae; genus Chaetoderma; species Chaetoderma sp. LZ-2023a. Next base: position 12,810,163 of record CM067361.1, on the reverse strand, counting down.
TATAGATCCTTATAATAATTACTAATATATGTCATACTTTTTTTGCTCTCAGTAAGATCCTGATTATGTTCATTTGTTAATTTCTTAATCATTGTATCTCTAGCTCTTGAGGGTTCTAATTTCTGAAAATAAATTGAATTTCTCTCCTGCGACGATATTACTTCTGCCATCGAATAAATTGTCGCTCCCTTATCTTTGTCAACTTAAATTTGTAAATTTCCGATTTAATGGCTTTAATTTGATCTGAATATTGACCACTGCCAGGTTTTTGTGTTTTGCTCTGATTTTCCAAAGATTCTGCATCTGTTAAAGCCACAAGTTTATTTCCTAAGATACGGATACCTTTATTGATACTTGAGCGTATGAATTTACAATAATTGATGACCATGTCTTTCATATCACCTTTTAAATCGTCCCAAACATCGCTCGTGACGTCCTGAAATGTTTCCAATTTGAGTAAATCGTTTTTCAAATACGATCTAACGTGTGTTAGAAAAGTGGTTTCATTTAGCAAGCTATTGTTAAAATACCAGCGGCCAGGCCCTGAAGCAATTCCGTCGAAAGGACTACAACCCATGACAACATGTGAGTGGTTGGACAGACAACATGAGGAAATTTCACATTTAGTAACATTTCTCATCAACTCCTCCGATACATAAATACGGTCAAGTCGGCAAGAAACATCACGACGAGACCACGTGACATCCACATTATTAGGATGACGAGATCGATAGACATCAGACAAATGAAAATCACGCACAAACATACATTTAATGTCAGCACCAGCAGTGCCACGAATAAGGGAACCACCCACTTTGTCAAATGTACGGTCCATAACACAGTTAAAATCTCCGCCCCAAATAATGTGTTTTCTAGTTACCAGATGCTGTGCCACAGAATTGAAAAATTCTCTCCGCTCAGAATCACTATTAGGAGTGTATGCTGATATTATTCTTTGGGGATAATCATCACATTCAACATCTACACACAGCAGGCAACCTTGACAGTCTCGAAGAATTTTATTAATTATATAGTGAGATTTTTTTGGAAAAAAAATGGAAACACCACATGAATTATAACCGATTCCGAATGACCAAAAAACTAAAAATCCGGAATTAATCTTTCAAGTTTAGAGCGGTTATCAACAGAGTTAACATGAGTTTCTTGAACGATTAGTGCGTGCCCGCCCCACGGGCACGCTTCTATTTATTGCTGTCTAGAATTGCTTATAGGCGCGACCATTTCGCGCAGGGGATTGTGGGGCTGTCTCTCGCGAGATCTCCATCGATACGAGATCTAATAATTCCCGGCGCGAAGGCACGGCTCTATTTTTAGATTGCTGTGTATCTCATAATTATAGATAGTCCCATATGAATCGTCAGAGTGTAAGTATATCAGACATGTGAAAGTGGGTCGGGTAAACCTAGACTTTTTGTCTTGGCGCGGTGGTCCAGTGGAAAGATGTCTGGTTGCTGATGCCATGCAGAGTTGCAGTATGACGGTTCGATCATCGACCGGGGAGATGGTGATCAACAAATTAAACTAATGGATGGATGCCTGTCGGCTGGTTAGCATGTGGACATTGAAGCCGCGCATTGCCAGTGCGTCAATAAAATCAATACTAATACAATATCAAAGGTTTAAAAAATGGTTACTATACAGTAATTTCGTCATATGCAATTTAGTAGTGGCACACCATTGTCAAATTCCAATAATGCACTATATTCGGTACCAGAATATCTCAACATGCCTTGTAGCCAGTTTTCGAACATAAGGCCATGTAGAACTCACTATGTTCTCGTGGGTGCGAAACATTTTTCATAATTCTACCACCAAATATTTATTATAGTAATGTTAAAATATTTCTATATATCCCATATTATTAGCTGCGTGTACTGGTAGAACCTGACTTATCAGGATAATACCCTAACATTTGTACATATGGTCAACAAGATCGTCATCATGACAATGGTTGAGGCCGATTTTGGCCGTTTTGTCGAGCAAAAATATTTGATTTAATAGTTTGTCACTGTTTCCAGTAAAGATATCGTTTATAGGTGACATAGATACGATAGCTAAATGAAACAGATCACGATATCGTGGCTGTTTCCCACTGCGTCTTCAGTCAGAATGTTTTCTACTATATCATTTTCGTTGGAGAAAACTAGGTTCACGGTATTGGTTTTATCCTGGCCACTTAACTTTGTTGGAAAGGTTATCTGTCGGTACAGATCGGGATCCTGTATTTCATAAAGATTATACTGCTTTGTGCATTTCATTAGCATTGCAGTGTATAGTTCACTAATATATTCCGTGTAATAAGCTCTTCACGCCTGTTTAAGAAGGTATCAAGATTTAGATTTAAAATATTCTTTAAAGTCTTCTTTAATATGTTTGAATGGCTGTCAGGGTCTGTACTGCTTCTTGCGCTGATTTTCTACTGACTGGTTTGCCAGTTCTATTGATTTCTTTATCCTTACAAGTTGTTGATACCTAATGACCCAAATTTGATCTGTTGCTCTCTGTTGATGCAGTAGTGCAATTTTCTCATCACTGGTTGCTCTTAATTTTGTCTGTTCCTCTCTCTGTTAAGGAGTTTGGCCGGGAGCGTCTATGGATGTGTGGATGGATGGAAAAATGGTTGAACTGACCGAAAATATAAGCTGCTTTTCCTTGCCCATAGCTACTACTTCCCATATCTTTTTGCAATAAATATTCCTTCTTTTGTGGTATTGTCCGCCTATATTTTGTTCATGAAACAGGTGAGTTTATTCTCAGAATTATAATAACCTCTGGACACGCTATTTACCATTGATGCCTTGCATCAATATGTGTACTTGTAATATCTAGATTCATAGTACGAATTCCACGGAATAATATGCTGGCGCGCCCTCGACCAATAAGCCCAGCACAATTGATAGGGGAGAGGAGGGTTAGTTGAGCCAGTTTGTATTTAAGCTGACACAGAGTTCAGGGTATTTCATAATGAAAGGCGATAATTATCCTGTTTCATACAGCATATATAAGTGCATATTTATGGGCCATATCAGGCTGAAAGGATCAGTACTAATGTCAGGATGAAGCAGCAAAAATAAAAACGTAAGTGGATCAATTTACCCCGTCAATGGGGTAAGTTGTTCAGGGTCATGGGGTAAGTTGATCAGAGAAATATAACTCACACGATTCTTTGCATACACTCTTCATGATTTCACAGCAATGCCTAACATGGCAAACGTTAACACTGTTGAATGATAAACATAGTTTTCTGTCATCATAGGCTATCAAAGATGAATGATTCAAAATTTGACTTTTTGCAGTGTACAGAAGGACAACTGGTATATGTTCTTTAACTAATTTTGATGGAAGCAGTTAATGTCTTAGAAGGCAACAGCTTCTATCAGCATTGTTGAAAATGGACACCAATTTTGTGTTTTACTGGTTCAAGTATGATTTTCGCATCCGTGTTTTAAGGGTTAAAACTAATTATTGATGAGAACTGTAAAACTATTTATAATTAAAACACCAACACAGTTGCCTCCTTTTGAATTAAAAAAAAATGATTGATAACTGCTCATCAGATTCAAATGCATGTCCTAAGTTATATTCCATTTGCTCAGGTTGCATCCAAACATTAGTTGACCAGATCTTCGAGCAGATCCACCCACAATCTTTGGCATTGGAAGTTTGATGATTACGTCTCCTCTAGGGAAATACGCTTCGTCCTTTGGATTAGGTATGAAAGTTGTGTTGATTGAATCCTGGTCGACACGACTTGATACTTTCTGTAAGAAAATGCCCTCAAACTCGTTGCCATCCACTAGATCAACTCTAGAAATATAGTGAACAATGCGCGATTACCCACCACCTTAACTACGACAAAATCACCTTCGATGAACTCTGTGTCTTCACATGGCTCATCATCTGTTTCTTCAGTGAACTCGACACCTGATTCTGAAATAGAAGGACTGCTGTCCACAGTCTCTGGCTCTTTTACATTTCGTCCCCTACTTTTGAATAGTGTCTTTCTGGATTTAGTTCTGGTTTGTCTGGTTTTAAGTGCCATCTCTGACTGGGGTGTCAGTGAGTATCTCCTTGCTGCCCTTTTTCCGTGTGCTAACTTTCTTTCTAGTACCAGCTTTGGGTATAGGTAGAACTGCAGATGGTGAAACATATCCACCTGTATTAACAGAGTGTTGAGCTGAACTCTCCATTGGGTTTTCTGACAAAGTTGATGTTGACGGATGAATGTCATCATCGGGTAAACGAGTTTGGGCAGTGGCATTCTCGCCAGTGTCATTTTCATCCGGATTTTGGTTAGGAGTGTCAGTCACCTGGTTGACCTCCAATTCACGGTCTGTGGTTGCTGATGGTGCGAAATCAACATCGCCGAACAGGTTTCTATTGAATGGATATATCCCGGTACTTGTGAAGCCTGAAAGGACATTCCTTGGAATCATGGCCAGCAGATGTGCTTCATTTACTATTGTTGGAATGTCATATATGGTAACTGTTTTACCAGGAGTTGAACGGAGCCACCCATCCATAGCTCGGTTATATGCGGTTTTAAAAGGTCCATACACTGCCCGATCTAGGGGCTGGAGACGATGAGATGTGTGCGGAGGTAGAGTGAGTAATACGATACCATTAGCTTTAGCCATATCAACAGTTTGCATAGATATGTGAGACTCATGTTTGTCCAATATAAGGAGAATCTTGTGGTCTACAGAGCATCGAGTATGCCGTATAACATGCCCTAAATAATCCATGAAGAGTTATTCATTAATCCACCGTGGCACGCCCAATGGAACCAGGAGGCGATCCTCTAATAACATGGTCTTCATAGTTCACCTGCGGGAAGATAAACATTGGAGGCAGAACATTTCCTGACGCACTGATGGTATACACAAAAGTCACCAGCTCACCTCTTTCAGCGGATGTGATAGACCCAACCTGCTTCCTACCACGATCAGTCAACACATCTTTAGGCTTTTAAACAGTGGTACAACCAGTTTCATCACTGTTATAGATATCTTCTGGTTGGAAATTATGCTTATCCATGACTTTGCCGACTTTATCATAAAACTGGTTGACACATGGTCAATTAAATGCAGCAGATCACGGGAAAGATGTTGCCTCTGGGCTACGGATTGCAAGATGCTGTCTAGATCGGAATCCAAACCACCAGTCTTTCCCCGCCTTCTTGTTCTTCTCCCAGCTTTCTGGCATTGATAAATTATTTTGTGAAGCAAATTTGTAAGCAAGGATAAGGCATTTCTGCAGCGACAAGCCATGGAACATATCTGATAACAACTTAACATGATTGGCTAAATCTGCTTCCATTTGAGGTGGGAATACAGCATGTTCCATTGCAACTGCATTGCACCCCGTGACAGCATCTGGGTTTTTCACACGCTTACAAATATAACGTTTTAGTGTCATTCTGTCAATGCCAAAGCCCATTGCAACACTACGCACACTACTCCCCCCCCCCCCATTAACATCATCAACAGCGCGTTTCATTACATCCTCTGGTGTAGTCTCTCTCGTGGTCTTGCGTTTGTAGTTACGTGGCATTTTCTTCTGAAAAGAGATAAAAATCAATTTACCTATTTTGCTGATGATTCTCTGACTTTCAATTCCAAGACAGGGGAATAAGAGCACTGTTGAACATTTTAAACTAATTTTACTAGAAAGCATTGCTGACTTAATTAGGCAACAACTATTTCCAGTTAAATTACTCTCAAAATATTCAGAGTATAATCATTTATTAACTCCACCAACATGTTCAACACAATGCCTATGTTACTGTGTATTCTATGCATATTCTAGTGCAAGTGTGTGTTTGTGCATGCCTGCTTGCATGTGATAGGTAGCAACTGTTTCCAGACAATTTAGTTTCAAAATATTCAACATAATACTTAAGACATAGTAAAGAATGCATTGTATTGGCACTGACATGATATCACACGCTATCGCTTGAGGAGACACCAATTGAACATTAGTGCGATCTTCAAAACCAAATCATTGCAACAATGGAAGCGAATGAAATGGTATTTATATACTATAATCTATTAGTACAATGCGACATTTATGATGAGATCAGTATCCCTTTAAGACTGCCAAAGTACAATTTGATGGGTTTGCAGAAGACACTAAAGAATTTATAATTTATAATAATTATTAAAATGTATGGGGTAAGTTGATTCATGGCACAACCTGCCCCACTTTGGTCGGATCAATTTACCCCACATGGCACAACTTGCCCTGCTTTGACTGGATCAACTAACCCCTTAAAGTAAATTCTTTTGTGTCGTCTGCAAAATAAGTAAATTGTATGTTAATACAACTTCCTATGATAACAGCCTAATATACTTACTACTGCTTGTCACCCAAAGATTAACCAAACTTATTGTAGAAATGATCCTATGAAATCACATATAGTTTTCAACCAGTTCTACTTTTACTCTCTTAAATGAGATTTTCCTCATTGCATATTACATCATTGTTTAAAATACCTTGTCCTTTACAACAACAAGCAACCACGTGACTATATAAAAACAGATGCCACAATATTTCAGGTCACTCACTTCAGGGGGCTGTGGTTAGGGGTGGCTCAACTTACCCGACTGCTCAACTTACCCCACTCTCCCCTACAGGAAATGCGTGGTCACGCCATTATCGTTGCTGTGTCTAGTCTGCACCTGCACAGGTGCATGAGATGTGTGATTTTGTTTGAGGAACGCCATATGGCATTAATGTTAACCCTTTAATGGACAAATTTGTTCAATAAAGTTGATTTATTTAATGGTTATTTTGCTTTGGCAAAATTTTACGTTATTTCTTAGCTTTATACACGACTCCATCACATATAATTACAAACACCTTAATTATAATGATCAGTATACATAAATCTTGGCGGAAATTTATACTTACAAAATGTCAGAACGAGAACACGATGTACCCTACATAAAGAGACACTAATCCCACATCCAAAGTGATGATCTAGTGATACTGTATGTCACATTAATCCGACTGCAATCATTTTCAGACACGACCATTTATCTATGTCACTAAAAATGTCAGTCTGAACATTAGTGTTAGCAGGTGGGTACCGCCATTTTCTCTCCTTTAGGGATAATTCTTAATGTCATATATGGGCAGATTCAACATATTTGTTATGATGTAATTGCAATCATGTTGAATATTCTGAAAATAATTTGACTGCAAGCTGTTGCCGCTAAAGTTAGAGCTTACATGAATGGCTGCTTTTATGCTATCAAACTATAGATTGTTTGTATATAATTGATGAATCATGTATCAATCAATGAGTGACGCCATAATCAATTAAGTCACACATAGATTGAAGTCAGACTCATAATTGATAAACAATACTCCGCCATTAACCTGGGATAGTTATCAGTTGTGTGAATTGTATGTCTTTACCATTTAATAATGTATATTTTTGAAACTAATTTAAGCGGGCGACGATGTTGCTGTCATATGCATCAAATGGGAGCAGCAACCGCCAGTCAAATTAGTTTTAAAATATTCAATATGGTAGCTGCATAGTTATGATAAAACTGGCATTCTGGTAATTCTGTATTCAAAGTATGTAAAACGCAGAGCATAGATGTAGGTTAGCTAGCGATGGGCGAGGCATATCTAAAAGTGGGTTCATCCATTGACCATATATAGCGAGGTAAACAGCCTATGTTGTTTCTGATTGGTTGAAAAGTATATCGAAGCACCGTTCGTATATCTGGAAAATGCCTCGGCATTTAACTAGTATAGTCTGACCATAGTTCTTTGATGGCCCGATATAAAGTTACAAATACTATACATAGTTTATGTGAGGCACATGGTATCAATACAATGGACATTTCCATTTTAGCTATGCCCCGCCCATCTCTAGCTAAGCTCCGCCCTCACCTCGATCGCGTTGTAATCTATGGATTGCTGAACTTCCTGACGATCAATTTCCAGAAAGCTATACAAGTAAGCTGTTGAATATTTTGAAACTAATTTGACTGGGTGCTGTTGCTGCCTATGGCATGTTTATTAAATAGTACAGACATACAATTTGTACAACGTGTCGGACTATTATGAGTTAAAGACGGACGGTATAGAATCAATTATGACGTGATGATTATGACGTCATCCAACACGCCGCGTAGCTCACTATGATGTCATATGAGGTCATGACTCTGGAAAGGTCCATTAACAGCATACGTGAGTAGAGTAATACACTTACGCTTATTAGCTTTACTATTCTTCTGTCTTCTTAACCTTACGATGACAACAACAGCTACAACAGCAATAATAATCACCAAGGGAACGGCTACACCTGCGGCTATAGCAACCTCATTGATATTATCGACAGAATCCTGCGCTTGTGTCGAAACTGAAAATAATGAGTAAAACCTCAAATTAAAAAGTTCATTAACAATAAATATACAGTCAAAGGTATACATGCTATGCACTGGAGGGTTCCAGTTTATCCATGTCTCATATGACGTCATAACCAATTACGTACCGTGTAGGATGACGTCATAATACATTACGTCATGAATGGCGTCGCTTAATTGGTCAGGAACGCTTAAATGATGACGGACTAATCGTTGTTGTACGAATTAGTGTGTTTTTACTATTTAATAAACATGCTGCTGAAGATTTTGAAACTAATTTGACTGGGCTCTGTTGCTTCCATAGTTAAACTAGTTTCAAAATATTAAACAGCTTGCCTGTATAGTTTTCTGGAAGTTGAGATTCATGGCGTGTAGGGATCGCTCGGTCCCAACATGGTCCAAAACGTGGGTGGAGCTGAGCTAGAGATTTGGCAGGGCATAGCTAAAACAGGATTCATCCATTGTCATTGCAGCCATGATATAGTTAATCGGCCAACATCTTGTGCCACTAAGAATCGCGATACACCGTCGCTGACATGAATATGATAGACAATCGGTACAATGCACAATATTAATTTTACATTTAAGGATAAAGCGTACTGAGAATGGATTTTATAGTGATTATGAGAGATGTTCATTTGTATGCCAATACAAGTCTTTTTTTAGAAATATTTTGGGTTGTAGAAAGACAACGTCAGGTTTCCATTAAATGCTTACCCATATGTTGTTTTGTTTGGCAGGATGTGCTGCCCGTCTCACTGACTCCGAGATTATTCCTTGCAAAATGTGAAATGTGTAATTTTTTCAGCTTGTAATGGATTCATCTCAATGGTTCCTGTTTTGGCTTTACCCGGGTCTTGTTTAGACATCTTTACAGTATGTCCATCAGTAAAATAAGACAAATGGAATGTCTGTGTAAGTCCACCATTAAATTGAGATGTCCATGAGATAACAGCTGTCGTCACATCGCATACAGCATCAAAATCAGATGGCCCTCTGGCGTATCTGAAGAAAATGTCAGAAGCAAGTAAGAAAAATCTCTTAATAGTATTCTAGGGGTATGCCACGTGATCATTAACGACTTCCAAATGATATCTTGTTAAATTTGTGGGATCAATTTGATAACAAATGACAATTTGTTTGGGATTTTATTCATAGCATACGCTGTTATTTCGAATTTTCACGAAATCCTGCCATTCACTTACAAGTTTACGTTATTTGTTTATTACTGTATGTATGATTACTGTATTCTGTGGCTGTAGTAGTAGAAACATCCTACAGCTGCAATCAGTCCTTTCTCGATTTTGCCAACTGTGTCTTGTCCTCAGCCGAAATCCTTAGCTTCCTCATATCCATTCTTGACTTGAGTGTACCGAGTCCTGCTTTCTTGAGGTCACCTCGTAGCACGCTTAGCAGATTTATGCAATGACGTCCTCTTCTGGCTCTGTATTTGCTAGCTCCTAGTAGGACGAATTCCATGGCTCTCTGTGCTGGTGTCTCTTCTGACATCCTTAGCACATGGCCAAACATGGGCCATCTTTGGTGGGCGACTTTTACAGACAGCGGCGGCGTATTACACATCTTGTATAGTGAATTGTGGGAAATTATGCTGTCTGGCCATCGGTGTCCAGTGATGGTGCGTAGGTGTTTGCGGTGGTAGGCATCGAGTGTGTCTAGAGCTGCCTTTGGAGCCGCCCAGCTGTTACAGTTATACAGCATCAAGGATACACAGGTTGCATGGTATAAACGTAGTCTTTTAATCAAGGGCATCTTTGATCTACGAATCCATAGCTTCCAGAAGGACTTTATAACTGTAGAACTTGATTACTGAGAATTCTACCCAAATGCGCGACAGAATATAGCCTTAAGCGCATAATTTTCTCGATTTTCGAATTGAAAATTCGTTGGATTGATCAAATGAGGTTTCCGAGTGATTTGTGGATATGCATCATCAAATTCCACGTCTATTAGACTAGTAGTACATTTCACTACATTCATCAATGCTAGGCAATGGCGTTGGCTAGTATGAAGATCATCATTTACTTAAGAAGAAACCAAGCACAGCATTAATTATATTAAATCTCAGAACTAACTAAGCAGGTTTCCAAAAGACAAAAATACAATGTACTGTTGAATATTTTGAACATAATTGAATTGGAAGAAGGCAGCACCGTCTTCAAATCCAACTATGTTCAAAATAGTCAACATAAAATTTCTTATATCGTGTTCAAAATTGTACAAACGTCCATGATTCTGTTTTCATTTTGGAAACATTTAAACTTAGATACGGGCAGTACCGTAAGCCGTTACATGCCACTTTACTTCCAAAAGTAAGTTGTAAAGAAAATAATATCCTCGACTAAGCGATTTACCCACTTGAACCATGAATTCCCAGACCCTCAATTTAAAAGTATCTATCAAATTAAGCTGCTGAATATGCTCCACCTAATTGCACAGGGGCCTGCTGCTTCCATAGACAACAGCCGCTCCCAGTCACATTAGTTTCAGAATATTGAACAGGATATGTATGCAATTCTTTGAATTTGGCATTGCACGTGTTTACAGATACTGCTGGAGCAGATATGGATAACTTTCGAACAACATAGAAATATCATATAATCTTCAGAACTTACGGTTGTAGTGCGCCGCTGTATTACCCTACTGGGAGAGAGGATGATAGGTAATGTTTTAATTTGGCCAGACATACTTATTACTGTTCACAGGGGCAATTGCTCTATTGGCACCTAACAACAGACGATTGTATGTTGGTAATTACCAACAGCCGATACATTGTTAAACACGCTCAGCTGAGTAACCATGTCGTTAGAAGCTGACGATGATTGAATATGCACTGATTGAATACGCACGTTGGACAATTGCAAGGTAGTTTCATTTCTCAATGCTTCAGACTGATCCAAACAACATCGTTTTGACAATGCTAAATTATGGCTGTGAATAAATGTTTTTAGTTCTATAGATTCAACAGTATCATAGTATGGAAGAAATATGATATCATTGGCAAATAAATGTCTGGAGCTGTAATAGTATGTGCACTTTCAAATAATGTTATAAAAATACTATTTATAAATGTATATTTACCATTTCGTATAAGCGGAGCAGAAAAACGTGGAATCTGTGAATCAGTTTTCAGACCATTGTCCAGAGAAGCCTGATAAGCTGTGTAGTCTTGTTCTTGAACTGAATGTATGGTCAGAGTGGCTTCATATCCTGGAATGATCATTGGTGTTTTATAAAATATCCAACTCACATTTATTTGCACAATTTCTGTGGAGAACTTGATACCATTGGCAGGTAGTGAAGAATTTGATCCATCCTTGTGCCATGTGACATTAGGTCGAGGATCACCAATAAACTTCAAACTAAGTGTTGCTGTGTCATTCATTCCAGCACTGCAATTGCCGACTTCAACCAGTTTACTGGCATCTGAAAAAAAAATAATGATGATGATATTGGCATCTAGTGAAGAATTTGATCCATCCTTGTGCCATGTATTAAGTCGAGGATCGCCAATAGACCGTAAACGAAGTGTTGCTGGGTCATTCATTCCAGCATTGAATTTGCCTACCTAAGCTTGCGTAGCCGAAACTGTATGCAATAATAATAATAATAATAATAATAATAATAATAATAATAATAATAAATATAGCCGCAAGCAGCGATGCAACGGGGGGGGGGGGGAGGGGGGGGGGGCAAGCGGCTAGCATCCCGGTCGCTAAGGCGAGCACCTTATCTGAGCCAGCTCTTATAGGTGGCTTAGAACCTAAATAACCCCTTAGATTTGATGAAGTTGGATTACTGCTGTACATGTTATTGAATTATGCAAGAAGGTTACAGTAGGGAGCTTCTTTATCTACTCAGACTATTGAATCATCATTGAATGTTGTTTTGAAAAACAAACAATACTTTTTTTTATCTATTTGTAAAGGAAATCAGCAGTACCTTATGAAGCCGGTGGAAAAGCACCAGAGGCAAAAACCGCAGCCATATAGGTGGTGCCTGGAAAAGCCCCAGAGTAGCGTTACACACCTAATGGCTGACAACATCACCTGTTCCCCTATTGCATCATACACCTTTAAAACCATTATCTTAAAACCAGGTCTAACGACCATCTGCATATGGAATAAGATAATTTTTTAATTTAATTATTAATTTGATTCCCCAACACAACAGCCTCCCTATACGCTTTAACAAAAGTCATCGAAAAACTAATTAATACACCTCGCACCAATGTCCCTATGCCATCCATTCAAACATACAACATAAGATACCCAGTCACCAAACTACACGCATCAACACCCAGCCCGCCTACATCCGTGTATACATGCACGCCCTCATGTGCGCACGCACGCACGTACCCATGTACGCACGCACACACTCGTTCACGCATGTACGCACGCACGCAAGCAAGCACGCACGCACGCACGCACGCAAGCACGCACGCACGCACACACGCACGCACGCACGCACGCACGCACGCACGCACGCACGCACGCACGCACGCACGCACGCACGCACACCACGCCGGCTCGCACGCACGCACGCACACACGCACGCACGCACGCACGCACGCATGCGCGCCCGCACGCACGCACGCACGCACATCCACCCACATACCATATACCCATACATAGACCATGCCGAACACACTACCACAAACACCATATTTCTCAAAGTTACGCACACACACACACGCACACACAGCCACACATCAAACCCACCACCGCCAAAAACACAACCACATAATTAACCTGTCCCCTATAAATTTAGGTCATAATGGCCTATAATATATCATAAATCCCAAGTAAAGCTAATTCCTGTTAATTTAAGCTCAGTCTAACTAGCAATCAACGACATCACCATCTGTGGCAGTTCTACACAGGCCAGGGGTCCACATTAGCATCCCCTGGATCAAACATTACACCGGCTGCATATAGGTGTACACTATCATCATATTTCCTTTATTATTTTTTAAATTTATTTAATTAATCATTTATCTTTCTTTTTCTTTTAAAATCTTGTCACAAGAATCAAAATTTTAAAATAAATACTCAATAATTAAATGACAAATAATTAAATGCCAAAACTGTACATTTCCCCATACCCCATTTGAAACCCAGCAATTCCCAATTTTCAAAATCTATAAAATCGCCATATATACAAAATCACAACTATGTATAATCCCCCAACCCGTTTCTTGGCCAAAACCCACCCCAAAGTCCCAGTTTTAGTGTTAATTACAATCCCCCCCTCCCATACTTAGTCCACCTGTACACCCACCCCACTCATTAACTAACCCCTTCATAATAACACAACCGAAATGACCAGCTCAATAACCGAGCCAGTCATTCCAGTGGTAAAATTCTGAAGACAGACCTCTCCCGGCCCACAAATGGGCCACCAGCAAGAAAAACACTTACCATCTCGGATCAAATTAATCAAAAAAGGCCAATGTCCTTTCGAAAATAATAAATTATTAAAACACTGTATTTACAAAAATAATCAATGACAAATAAAAACGTAAGCTGATATATTTAGGGGAGACAACGTAAGCAAACACAAAACGTATACTTAAGCATAATCGTCTCCCCTACATTTTCATATTAAACACGTAAATGTATACACAAAAATACCAATAAGCACACGTGCATGCGCACACGCAACCACGCGCGCACGCGTATTACAAATTGCAAATAAAACCCTAAAACAGGTGCTGACGTCACAATTATGACGAATAGGGATTGCTCCGTTATGCATTTAAAAAGATTATTCAAGTGTATGAATTGTATATCTTTTGATTATTTAACTATTTTAACAAAACAATCCGTTGGCCATTCTGAACCGACTCTAAACGGACACTGCTGGCGCCATAGGCAGCAACAGCACCCAGTCAAACCAGCACCAACATGGCCAACACATGACGGCATAGTTACCCTTGTATGGAAATCTCTGTGAATCAAGAGTCATTCGATCACAACTGGAAAAAAATATGGGCGGAGCATAGAAATAATAGAGGAGGTAAAATAATAAATGGGCGGGACATAACTAGCACACATATACACGCACATGGCAATACTATTGATGATGAAATTAAATTGGAAAGACTTCAACTTGAAGCTGGTCGAATTGTGACAGATCTCCCTAGATTCTCCTCCATAGCTAGCATTTATAAAGAAACGGGGAGACATTGAAAGACAGACGAAGGCAGCTGAAACTCATAATGTTACACAAATTACTGTACGACGACAAGGTACCAGATTTTATGACGGACATTACACAGACACGCACACATACAACAGAACGCAACGATGTTCCGCAAGCCACACAATGTCAATGTGCCTCTATCACGATTGGAAATATATTAAAAAATCGTTTTTCCCAAGCACCATTCAAATCTGGAACACACTCGAAAACAATGTACACTCAGAATCAAAAATTTCAAAATTTAAGAAGCTAATAAAATTTAGAAACTATGTCCCTCCGAGTTTCTATAACTACGGAATTCGAAAACTTTCTATCCTTCATACCAGACTACGTAACAACTGCTCCAACTTAAATTGTGACTTATATGGAATAGGATTATTTCCCACACCTAATTGCTTTTGTAAGACAGGAGTAGAAGATGCAAATCGCTTTCTTTTAAAATGTCCTTACTACACTATACAAGGACAGCACTCATTACAACAACTATTTCTGTATATTCCTTTGACGAGTGACTTGCTATGCAAAGGAAATACAATCACTACACACATTATCGCCGCTGCTAGTATTAGTATCCCAAATAAAACTATAACTATAAACCCAAACGATAAAGTCTGGATGTCCAGCAAAATAAAGCACGAAATGAGAGTCAGGGAAAAATTGTTCAAGAAATCAAGAAAAACTAACCGAGAGCAATACGTGGCCAACTTTAAAAAACAGAGAAACCTCATCAATACATTAGTCCGAACAGCGAAAGAAAACTTCAGGAATAAATTAGCTGAAAAAATAAGATATGGACGCACAGGTTCTAAAGAGTGGTGGAAAATATGCAAGACGTTCCTATGTGATACTAACTCTAATTTTAGCGACATGCCGCCTCTGAAGCGCGATGACGGCTCATTCTCTTACGACTCTTTAGAAAAGGCAAGCCTCCTTAACCGGTACTTCTCTAGCATCGCCAATATTGACGATGCTAATGCCAACTTACCGCCTCTATCTATGTATACGGACACTACTCTCCACTCAATTACAATATCAAACACGACATCTCCGATGTACTGTCCAATCTGGACACGTCTAAAGCTGTTGGCCCGGATACATTAAGTCCGAAACTCTTATTCGAGAGCCAACAAGTATTGGTCCCAATACTAGCGCAGTTCTTTAATTACTCACTTTCTAGTGCGCAGTTCCCCACTTCTTGGAAAATCGCTAATGTAACTCCTATATTCAAGAAAGGAGACAAGAGCTTATGCTCAAATTATCGACCAATATCACTGTTGAGTTGTCTTAGTAAAGTTATGGAGAGAACCGTTTTTAAACATATCTATAACTATATTAGACATGATATCACTCTATATCAGTCTGGCTTTCTTCCATCACAGTCTACAGTAAATCAACTGCTTGATATCTACACGGATACTACTCAAGCCCTTGACGATCAAAAGGAAATAATCTTTCTATTCCTCGATATAGCTAAAGCCTTTGATCGAGTATGGCATCGCGGCCTCCTACAGAAGCTTAGGAATTTCGGTATCTGTGGAAATCTACTTACATGGTTCGAAAATTATCTTGGAAACCGATACCAGCGAGTAGTTATAAACGGCAATGAGTCCACCCTACTTCGTTTACATGCTGGAGTGCCACACGGCTCTGTGCTTGGTCCTTTGTTATTCTTAGTTTTTATTAATGACATGCCCAGCAATATGATTCACAATATTAGACTTTTTGCTGATGACACGTGCCTATATGTAATGTCAGATGATCTAAAAGAACACACTGCCACACTCGATTACGGTCTACTGACCATGACGCATTGGGCAAACATGTGGCTCGTCGAGTTTAATGCCTCGAAAACTACATCTCTAATTTTTTCCCTGCACAACGAGCCCACATCCTTTTCAATCAACTTCAAAGATTCTGAAATTCTACCGTCAACTGATCATAAGCACCTCGGCATTACCTTTAATAACAAAGGGAATTGGCTTAACCATGTGAGTAATCTCAAACTCTCCTTACTTAAAGGTCTAAAATATATTCTAGACCGTAAATGTCTAGAGATCATGTACAAAACATGTATTAGACCATCGTTAGAATATGCAGATGTTGTGTGGGATAACATTCCACAATATCTTGTAATTCGGCTAGAGGATATCCAAAAAGATGGTCTCAGAACGGTATGTGGAATGACACGTAGTGCGAGCACTGAAGACCTGTACTTAGAAACAGGCATCGAAACCTTGTCAAGCAGACGTGAATGTCATAGATTATCTATGCTATTTAAAATTATTAACGGGATGACTTGTGAGGTTCTGGTCAACCATCTTCCCACACTATCCCAAGTACGAAATCCTTACAATATCCGTCATCCAAATTTCTTCACTCCATTCCGCTGCCGTACTGAGCTCTTCTATGGATCCTTTCTCCCAGCAACGATCCGCGCCTGGAATATGCTTCCTGTGCCGGTGAGAGATTCTGTCACTCTTCTAGAATTTAAAAGCAAACTCAAGGCTATGTCACCCATACGACAACCCCCTGAGTGGTATTACGTAGGCCCGAGGTTTGCCAACATAATGCTATGCAGGCTCCGAAATGGTTGTAGTTCTTTAAACCGACATCTATTGGACAACTTTCTGTCGGAATCTGCCAGTTGTTCTTGTGGGCACAATGATGAATCTACAAACCACTACCTCTTACATTGTGCCCTTTTTAACGAGCAAAGAGTCGTTTTCCAAAATCAGCTTGCCTTGAACGATATTTCTCTTGCTAATCTTACGGTCAACCAGCTTCTATACGGGACTTACACTGCCAACTTGGAAATGAATACACTTATCTGTAATACGGTATGTCAATACATAATTAACACAACCGCTTTCAGTAGCTTCCCGTTCGCGAACTTATAGTTTAAGGGGTAAATGGACAGCAGCCCAACACGTACAGGTCGGGGCGAAGGCAGCACCTAGAGCTCACCTCTGCTATTCTTTCATTTGATCTTATTCCTCGCTCTCTCTATCTCTCACCCTCTCCCCCCCCCTTTCCTCCTCTCTCTCTCTATCTCGGTCTTTCTTCCTACTCTCCCCCACCTCACACTCAACATCCACACACTTATGCACACCAATAGACTACAATTAATTAAACTATTATGATTTTCCGCAATTTTGTTGTAAAAAAGTTTTGAATAATCTGTATGTGTATGGAAGACACGGGCATACGACTCTAAGTCTTATCGTGCTTCCATCTGAACAAAATAAATCACGTTTAAACCAAGGGAAATACATCTCTATCCGTCAAGGAAAATGAATACATCTTCAAACAAGTTCAAAATTATATTCAAGCTACTGGCAGATTTTAACCTCATATATGTTCCCAACGTTTGATATGATGTAGAAATAGTACGTATTTTTATTGTGATGGTTACATGGTTAGGATACAAATGACTATATAGATATACTATATACTTTACATTTTTGCTTCCGCTGTCGTTACTGTTAAATGTTTATCATAGAAATGACTGCATATATGTGCTATATACTGTTATGCTTTATTTCCGCTGTCGTTACTGTGTATATAGTTCTTCCCGTACTCACAATTAATGTATTACTCTCCTATTGTTTTTCGGGCCATCCACGATAATGCGATGCCGCAGACGACGATGACGACGACAACGACGAGGACGATGACGACAGGAGAGGGGGTGATCGGGATGCAATAAAGGCTCGCTAAACCGTTAATCTCCTCAAACTTTTCGTTCCAAGTTATGAGGAGGTTAAAAGTTCAGATTTACCTAAATACACAGGAGTGGAGCCATTTTGAATGTGTGGGGTGGGCGGGGTTGGCGGTGACTGGGTCTCATTTCTCGTTTCTGTTTCGTTTTGTTTCGTGTAAGAAACGAGAAGAGAAGACCTGGTGAAAGCATGGTGGGAATTGAGAGGAAGGGTTGGGGTGGGTAAATTGGGGTAAATGACGACGGTATGGAATAACCGTGAATATAGTCTGTTAATTCAATTATTCGTATTGTTTAATCTATTATATTAATGGCTAACTGCTATCCGACAATGAAAGTGTTTGAAGGAGCTGCTCTTTTCTTTCCTATTCTTTTTTAATCTGTTTACATCGTTTTTCTCCCCTACATCTCTCTCTCTCTCTCTCTCTCTCTATCTCTCTCTCTCTCTCTCTCTCACACACACGCACGCACGCACGCACGCACGCACGCACGCACGCACGCACGCACGCACGCACGCACGCACGCACGCACGCACGCACGCACGCACGCACGCACGTACGTATGTCGTCAGAAAATCCGATTGACACATAATGGTAATTTATCACATACACTACACTTATTTATAGGCCTATCTGTCTCATTCACATGTGCGTAGGAACAGCCGACATGAGTGGGCTTTAGGGTGGTGTGGGGGTGGGTTGGCGGTGGTGGAAGGGTGGGGTGGGGGGGGGGGGATGAGGGGTTGTGTTACCCATGTTTTTCCTCTCCCATACAGTATCCCCACAAGTGCCTGTGAGTATACCGGCTCTAGGTTTTGGCCCCGCCTATAGTTTGCACCCTCCCACCCCCTGGTAAAAATACGTTCCTACGCCCATGTGTCCGCAGCACATATAGGCCTATAAATAAGTGTGTTGGTGTTTGTTATTCTCGTAACACAGCCAATTAACAAATCCAATTCACGCTCGAAAAGAAATCGCTTTTCTCGGCATTGTTGTGCTTAATATAATAATTCTGACAGCTCTGTCAGATTGAAGTTCGTCTGCACTTCCGCATTCTTGTCAGAACGATATTCGCATCCAAGTACAAGAGAGATCTGCGGTCATTTACGGCAACAAAATTACGACAAAGAACGTACACGTGTTAAGTCAACAACGTAAGTGTGAGGGCTTAACTTACGCCAAGCATAACTTACATTTTGTGAATCCGTGACTGCGGCCTCGCGTTTAGCCCTTCAATGATCAAACTGGCCAAAACGGGCATCTGTAAAGTCCATTTGCAGGTCAAGAGAACATTTTTGAAAATTTAGCACTGGAATGGCTGGCTCGATAACCAGTCATCCCAGTGGTAAATTTTCAAAATTAGTTCTCTTGACCTGCAAATGGAGATTCAATAAGCAAATATTCAGATTTTCTTGACCAAATTTGACAATTTAGGGTTAATGGGGGCCTCACGCTTTAAACAAAAAGTGCTCTTTCTAAAGCCAAGTAACGCAACGAAGAGACAAACTCGGTACCATCTACACAACGGTATTACAGTCATGTTGATTAATGTCCATTTGCAGTCTAAGAGAAGAATATTTTTGAAAATTTACTACTGTAATGACTGGCTCGGTAACCGAGCCAGTCATTCCAGTCGCAAATTTAAAAAAAAATGTATCTTGGCATGCAAATGGGCAGTGAGTATGCAAAGACGTGAATCATAGTGCCCCTTTACTACAACTGTGATGGTCAAGCTGGCCAGCATGAACTCTACAGTGGTGCTGAGGAATTTTCATTTGCAGGACGACAGAATGCTATTTTCGTAAATTTCACTGGTAAATTTACAAAAATTGTCTTCTCTAAGCCTTCAAAAATGATAATTCCCTTGAAAAATCTTGACCAATTAATGATTAATAATATTATGCCAAATAGGCCTCAGATTGCATTTCACAGCATCTGGATTTCAACATAGAACACGTAAGCGCCTCAGCCTAAGGCCTCCCACCCGCGTAAGTCGGCACTGACAAAACTATCCCGTTGGCACGAGCCCAACATTAGCTTTACTGGCCAAAATTACCGAGTGAACTTATACCGGTCGTCCCTCCGTCGTCCATCGAACCACTGGCCCGGTTTCAATTAAATTTGCCAGGAAGCTTCCCGATGGCATAGAAAGTTTGTTCAAATAAAGCTGATTGGCCCGTGGCCATCTTAACTTTAAAAATATTCCCAAACGATCAATCCTGTAAAATACAATCCGTCCTTAATCAACATGATCAATGGCAAAATTTCCAGGAAACTTGGGGTTAATGATACTACGATGGTATGTTTCAACGTACCAAGCGATCATTTTGATTGGTCAATTCCTTCTAAAATTGCCCGTCCGTCCATCAACTTTTTCCTTAAACGACCCACTGAGTAAATTTCAACCAAATTGTGCGCGAAACATCTATGAGGCATAGAGATCTAACTGTGTTCAAATGAAGACGATTGGCTAATTTGGCCGGCGACCATCTAGGACTTTGCGCTACTTTAAAAAACATGTTAAAAAATCTCCTAAACCGATCGGGCATCGCCTAAATCTCACGAAATATCATCTCGAGCAACAGTTGAACCGACTGAGTTCAAAGGAACTTGTTTGGCAAGTTATTTGGTGCCCATCTTGGATGACTTAGATTTTGCGAAACTGAATTTTTGGGCGATATGAATATGGACTAATGGCCATTAACCGTCTGACTGCTATGTTTTTGCAGACGAAATATACAAGGGCGTATATATGTGGCCACGCTAAATATTTTGAAGACAATTTGAGTGAATGTTGTTGATGACTAAGTCACAAACAACTTTCGGTCAAATTGTTGTCAACATATCAAGAGTTTGTGCGCATTGAAATTATTGTCATGTCGCTTGCAGCAGCGCCACTGTTAAGGTTTGTTCAAGGGTAGTTGATATGTCAAAATGCATGGCCACCATGGACCAAGCAAAATGCATACTCATTTTTGGCAGCCAGATTGCATTTTCTTTATTTGATGGATTTTGAAGGCGAAATTAGGTTTATTAGCTCACCTGGCCTGAAAGGCCAAGTGAGCTTATGTCGTGGCGACCGTCCGTCGTGTGTCCGTTTGTCGTCCGTCGTACGTCCGGCCGTCAACTTTTACTTTAAAACGAGTTCTTCTCAAGAACCACAGGGTCGATTTCAATTATATTTTACAGGCGGCATCCCTAGGGCATAGAGATTCAAGTGTGTTCAAATGAAGCCGACCGGTCAAAATCCAAGATGGCCGCCGGCCAAAATAGCCGATTTTTAGAAACACTTTAAAAATTCTTCTCCGAAACCGCTGGAGGAACTGATTCAAAACTCATAAGATATAATCTATTGCAACGGTAGACCCAAGTTTGTTCAAGGCAACCTGATTGCAATATTTGCCTGGCGGCCATCTTGGATGACCTAGTTTTCGCGAAAATTACTTCTCCCTAACCGCTGAAGGGATAGGTCTGAAATTTGGTAACTATGCTTAGGGACCAAGGTCCATTCAAGTTTGTTCAAGGGAAGTTCGTACGTTAAAAAAATGGCCGCCATCAACCAATCAAAATTCAGCGTTTCTAGGTCATATTGGCTTTTTTTGTATTTGATGTATTTTGATGGCGAAAATTGCTTTATATATGCTTACCAGTGTGGCGAGTTGAAATATGCCAGTTTCGAGACTGTCGGATAAACGGTTTGGCTGCCATCTTGGTTTGTTTTCCCGCCAAAGTCTCCAATAGTAAAGCAATGGCCCCATAGTAAAGCAATGCGGAATTCTTTAAACGACTTCTTCTCAAGAACCACTGGGCCGATTTCAATTATATTTGGGAGGAAGCATTCATAGGTCATAGAGATCTAAGTTTGGTCAAATGAACCCGATCGGCCAATTTGGATTTAGGCCGATTTTAGGAAACGTCTTTAAAAATCTTCTTCTCCGAAACGGCTTGGGGGATTGATGCAAACCTCATGAAATATGATTTATGGTAAGCGAACTTGATTGGTCAAATGGTTCGGCGGCCATCTTGGTTGACCTAGTTGTAGCGAAAATGACTTATTCTGCAGAAGCGCTGAATGGATCGGGCGGAAATTTGGCAGATATGAGTAGGGCCTAAAGGCCATTCAAGTTTATTCAAGAGAAGTTGATTCCTAAAAAAAACCATGGCCGCCGTTGGCCAATCAAAATATAGCATGTTTGGTGGCCATATTGGATTTTTTTATTTGATGGATTTTGAGGCCGAAATTGTTTTTCTGTGTGTTTTTGGGTATTCTAATCTCAAATTTGCAATTTTCGAAACTGTAGGATAAATGGTGTGCTGGCCATCTTGTTGATAATGAACATTCTAGTTGAAATGCCTATTGTCCAGGTGAGCGATACAGGCCCCTTGGGCCTCTTGTATACGCTGATTTTAAATTTGTCTCTTTCCACCTGTGACTCAGATATATGGTTTGGCGGGCATCTTGGATTATTTTCCAGCCAAAGAATCCCATACTAAAGCAATAGCAAATGTAAAATGTCTTACTTTCTTTGATCAGTCGATTGATTTTAGCCGAATTTGGTTGGAAACATCCTTGGGACATAGGTATCAAAGATTGTTAAAATAAAGTTGATTGGGAAATTTGGCCGGCAGCCATCTTTAATTTTGGACGGATTTTAGAAACTAAAAATCTCTGAAACCGGATCGGGCCGAAATGTTTTAGATATTTTTAGGGATTTAAAGGACCAAAGCCATTATCCCTTTAACACGCATATTGGCCAAACACGGCTTCTGTAGTGGTCTTCAGAAATGTCCATTTAGAGAACATGAGAAAACCTTTTTTAATTGACGACTGGAATGATTAGCTCGATACATGCAGAGTCAGGCATTGCAGTGGTAAATTGTCAATACTAATCTTCACTTGCTCTGCAAATGGCCATTTCCTATGATACAGTATACATTTTCTTAACCAAAGTGTGTTCAAAGGAAATTGATACATAAAACATGGCCGCCGTGGATCCATCACAATGTAATGTGTTTGGTGGCCATGTTGGTTTTTTCATTAGATGAATCTTGAAGCCGGGATTTGTTTTAGATAGGTGTGTGGGGATACCGATTTCAAATTTCCGAATTTTGCAATTGTTGAATATAAGATGGTTTGGCTTGGATTCGTTCTTACCAAAAATTCCTATAGTAAAGCAATGTGATATTTAAAATGTCTTCTCACGAACCAATGGACCGGGTTTAACAAAACGTGGCAATATGCTTCACTGATCTTGTCGCAATTCCGGCCAAAACCTTAAGGTTCTACTTACAATGGATGGCCAATCTAGTTGAAATGCCTATGTTCCAGCTGAGTGATAAGGCCCTTGAGTCTCTTGTTTTACATGTGTAAAATGGCAGCAGATTACATGTATTTTATATTGTCAATGACTTGGATGATTTGATTTAAATTTTGCAGCGCCAGCACACAAAGTTCCGCTATACATGTAGAATCTCCTGAAATCTGAAATCGGTTGGTGCTTTTTTTTTTAGTCGCTGTTTATTCAAAATCTGTTATCATTATATTTCGAGTCGATTTCATGACTCTTTTTATATTCATGTAATTTCTCACAAATATTTCATGTTTATTTTTACCTGTCCCTACGTTTTTTTAGCTTTCCTGCGCAGTGTTGCGCATATCATTTGTTCCCGCGAAGTGTTCTGTTTGGCGGAACATCTTGCCAGGTTTCATCCATGATCGAGTTATAAGGTAACACGGCATCTTTTCTTATGTATGCGAGCTGCATAGGCAATATATTTCCATCTGTCCGATTGTATGCACCTCTTTCGCTTAGTCTAAAAAATCGAGACATTTCAAACGCATACAATATATTATGAAGAGATTGCATATTAAGACAGCATAATATGAAAGTCAAACTATATAATTTTACCCGCGTCACTAGACGCAATGGTATATGCGAGCATGGAGTGCTTCTCCACCTCCTCCTCCTCCCCATCCTCCTCCTCCCCCTCTTCCTCCTCCCCCTCCTCCCCTTCCTCCTCCTCCCCCTCTCCCCCATCCTCCTCCCCTTACTCCCCCCTCCTCATCCTCTTCCTACTCCCCTCCTCCTCCCCTCCTCCTGCTCCCCCTCCCCCTCCCCCTCCTCATTCCCCTCCCCTCCTCCCCCCTCCTCCTCCTCCCCCTCCTCCTCCCCCCATCCTTCTCCTCCTCCTCCTCCTCCTCCCCCTCCTCCTCCTCTTCCACCCCTCCTCCTCATCCTCCTCCTTCTTCGTGTTCTTCTTCATCACCATCTTCTTTCTTTCTTCTTCTTAATAGTTGAATAAATCTGGTACCACTTGAGGAATCGTCTCCAAATTCGAAGGGAAGTCTTCCCGTGGGATCCCTGGTAGGTCTGCCAATTCGGGGGTCTGAAACACTTTTAGCAACAGTTCTCAAATATACACTTTTAACTTACACGCGCCGGACTGAACAATGTATTAATGACGCAGATATTGGATAAATTAATCTTTGTTTTAAAACCATATTCCTACCAACAACCTTTCAATTATTATGTGCGTCACAAAATTTAAAATCAATGAAATTGATCATTTCTCTGGAGGAAACTAAATTTGTAAAGCCAGAAGAAATTGTTCATCCAGCTGACACACATTCAGCCTTTAAAATTCACAATCTGTGACATTGAATACATAGAACCTATTGTACCAGCAGGCTCGAAATAGTATGAGATAATAAAATCCATCTTCCATCGCTGAGAATGGAATTTCAGGAGAACAGTATTTTAATCTCCCAGTTTCCGATGGGGAGATCACTAAAATTCATCTAAGATTGTCCACGTAGGAGGCAGAGCGAGGTTTGATACAAAAGTGTCCAAACTCTACACTGCTTAACCCTTTAATGGTCCGATTGGTCAAGACTTCGCATAGTCAATGTTCAGTCTCAAGCCCAGAGAAATCTATTTTTAAAAACTTACGATCAAAATGCCTGGCTCAATAATCGAGAGATAATCTGAGTGGTGGATTATCAAAAGTAGATATTTTTGCCTACAAATGTGCATTTTTCAAGACCACTGCACAAACATGCCTGACTATTAAAGGGTTGCGTTAAAATATACGCTTTCATTTCACGGCAATATTTCATATACAGTACAGCTCAGAAATAACTTAACATAGATTTTAACAACATGTTTCCAAAACAAAATAAAATGTACTGTTGAATATTTTGAACATAATTAGATTGGAAGACATTACTGCCTAAGGCAGCGATGTCTCCCAATCCAGTTATGCTCGAAATATTTAATAGAACATTTTTTCACATCGTGTTCAACATTGTATTTATGATCATGTATCTCTGTTTTAGCTCACCTGACCCGACGGACCAAGTGAGCTTGCGCTACGGCGGTCATCTGTCGCCAACCAATTGTCCGTCAATCTGTCAAATCGCATCTCGTCATTTACGCTTTGAATAATTTCCACCAAATTTGGCTGGCAGGATCCTATCATGGTCGGCTGCAGATCTTCAATTCAGAATTGTGATGGGGCATATTTTTCTGGCGGGCATCTTGGATTTTCGAACAATTTTCCGGAAAACATTTAAAACCCTTAGTGACTTATACAATATAAAAGTCTTGGTTTCAACGAAACTGAGGTGGAATAAATCTATGCTGATAGACTTCAAGAATTCTAACAAGAATTTCGATTGGTCAATTTTTCCGGGGGCCATATTGGACCTTTTGAAATTTTCTGGAAATCAGTAAAAAGTCTACACCTCATTAACCAATTTCAAGGAAACGCGACCGGAATGACCCTAGGGCGGTGTGGTTCAGAACTTGTATACGCAATTTTGATTGGAAACCTTTCTCGATGGCCATCAGGGATTTTTAACATTTCTGGGGAGATCATTTCAAAGCCTACACCTCATTAAGCAAACGCGACTGGAAGGTCCCTTGAGTGGTATGGTTCGGAACTTGTGTACACAATTTTGATTGCTCACTTTTTCGGGTGGCCATCTTGGATGTTCCAAAATTTCTGGGGAACTCAGTGAAAGATGACTACTCCTTAACCGCTTGGCAGGTTTCAACCAAATCGTGGTGGAAGATCAAATTGTTAAATGCTCCTGACCATATATACAAAATTTGATAGGTCAATTTGCGCGGTTGTCATCTAGCATTTTCTTAATAATCTGGGGAAATCAGTTATAAGTCTACTCTTGGTAACTCCTTGGCTGATTTTTCGACCCGATTTGCCTGGAAGCGTAGCATTCAGACCACATATGCACACATCTGGCTGGTCAGTTTCTCCAGTGGTCATCTTTAATTTTATGAGTAATTATTTAAAAGATATTTGGTGAAATATGAATGGCTAATGTTTGAGGCGAGCGGCAGCGTCCTTGCTCTCTTGTTGAAGATCTTTTTCAATATTGCATTTGGCTCTTGATATTGTCATATTTCATGATTGGTTGATCTTATTTGAAGCAAAATTTAATACAAGGAAATGTATAATATGAGGAAGCAGCATAATTGTGTGGAGCTTAAGTTGAAAAAAGGAACTGTGTGTGAAACACTAACATTGCATTGCGCTCTACATATTGCTTCATATGTGTAGCGTGATTGATCGACATTTTGTGGTATGTGTCTCTATATTATAATTGTTGTACCGTGTGAGTTGTTCCAATGCCTATGGATTATCATGTATAGGCTGTAACTCGTGGGTTGTGCCACAGTCTATGCATTGCCAAGTACAGTCTATTAGTTTGTACATTGTGCGTTGTTCCAATGTCTATTCATTGCGAGGTATTTGCCTCTGTGCTGTAGGTCAATTAGTCTATACCTTGTGGGTTATTGCACTGTCTTTATATTGTGAGGTATCTGCCTCTGTGGTGAAGGTGTAGTAGTCTATACCTTGTCGGGCATCGCTCTGTCTATGCATTGTGAAGTATCTGTCTCTGTCGTGTGGGTCTAGTAGTCTATGCCTTGTGTGGGTTATTCCTCTGGCTATGTAATGTGAGGTATCCGTCCCTGTGTTGTGGGTCTATTCGCCTATACCTTGTCGGTTATCCCTCTGTCTATGTATTGTGAGGTGTCTGTCTCTGTCGTGTGGGTATATTAGTCTATACCTTCTGGGTTATCCCTCTGTATATCTATTGCGCGGTATCTGTCTCTGTCTTGTGGGTATATTAGTCTATACCGTGTGGGTTATTCCAGTGTCTATCTATATATTGTGAAGTATCTGTCTCTGTCTTGTGGGTCTATTAGTCTATATCGTATGGGCTATTGCACTGTCTATATATTGTGAGGTATCTGTCTATGTCTTGTGGGTCTATTAGCCTATACCTTGTGGGTTGTGTCACAGCATATTGATTGTAAGGTATCTGTCTCTCTATTGTGAGTCTTAGCTGGATATTTTATGTGATGTGGGTTGGGGAGGCTATCAGACTTGGAGCATTAGCTATATTAACCTGTCTACGCTGTTTTACTTCCGTATCCTATGTGTGGGGTTGGTTTATCTTATTATTGTAGCAAACAATGTAGTGGACTTACAAAGAGGGATACCGTCACCATTATTATTAAAAAGGCCGATTTACCTTAAATTTCAGAGACCAGTAATTCTGGAATATCCCTTGTATAGTGCTAATTACAAACCAGTTTAAATGGTTCTAGAAACGAAATGACAACATATGTTAGCTTGCGCTTTGATATACATGTGTAGCAATCCGTCATTGCATTGTGTTTAATCAATTTGATTAGTTAAATGATTATTATCCCATACTCCAAATAGTAATGCAACTCGCACGTGCTGTCTTTTAGTACACCTCTTTAAATATAGACTGTGACCTCCACGGCCACATATTTGTGGTTTGCATGAAGAGACACTGGCGTAGATACCGTGTCGATGCAACTACTCAGACCAGATGTGCCACTGGATTCCGCGTCCTCAATTTTGCTGTTACCAATAAAGTTGCACCCGGATAAACAAGAAATGTAGAAAAGTACAATACCACACAGACTGTTAACAAATATAAAGTACCCGATAGATCGTCCGTGTAACATCTTGTACATCTCTATTCCACCCCACCCACGCCCCTACCCTCCCCACCCCATACTAACCTAACTATACTAACCAATCTACCATCTAATCTATTATATTCTTCTCTCTACTAACAAATAGTACCAGCTGATACATTTACAATGTCAGAATTATAATTGTCGTCAACAGAAATATCGACAGAAGAGATGGTTAGCTCTATGACTGAGGACGAGTAGATCCAAGGGCACTGTGCCGTGGATGTACTGAGTGGCCCAGTCTTGTGTGATGGTCCATAGGTCGAAAGGCCTGTATGGTTAGGTTGATACAAGTAGGCCCAGCGGCTGAAAAATGTGGTGAATCGACGATCACTAATTTAAGATAGATTAGGTCCAAATCACGTGCGTCGCGAATAATGGTGATCTCACCACATCAAGCTTCCTTTCTTCATTTTATATGGAGCAGTCATCCCTACTCCCTGTTAACAGGGACCCGAATTATATGCCAACCAAATCAATCAATCATAGACTGGAACCAGTTAGTAGATTTAGTCAGAATCTTAAATTGCTATTCACAATTCTTGTGTGTACCAGTATCTGCAACCCAATATGCACACACCTCACAACTGTTTCCCTTTACAATGTGACAAAAACGTAGGTGCGAGGGTCTGCAATCTGTGATTGCTCTTGGTAATATCTTTAATCTGAATATGAGTTTCAATGTATGTAACAACTACAAGCACAATCCGTTTCGCACAACATTTTTTTTAAATTTCAAAGTATTCGGATTCTCTTGATTCTTGATTCCGACCAAATTGCGTAATCCTAATGCGTAGGCATAGCAATTCTTATGTTTAGCGTTGAACCTTAACTGATAATTAGTTTCTGTGATATCCATTGATCCTGAATTTGATCCCGTTTTAGCTTAACTGACTTGTCCATCAGCTGAGCTATAGCGATGCCACTATTACCTCCACCCCACCCCACACCAAAAAACCCATCCACCCGACCACAACACCCCCACTCCACACCAACCCCACTCCACCCACACCACCCCCAACAGCCACCACCCACCACATCCACCCTAACACATCCACCAACCCCAAGACTCACACCCACCCCACCCACCCACCCCATCCAACCACCTACCCACCCCCTCCACTACCCAGCACGGGCCAGCCCACCCAACCCAGCCGCACCACAACCCCCCCCCCCCATAGAACACCCCACCCAAACCACCACACCCCACCCTACCCCGCCCCATCCGCACCAGAACAACCCAACCCACCTCCACCCGCACCACAACACCCCCACTCCATCCCACCCCACCACAAACCCCACCCCAATACCCTTCCCCACCCCTCATCCGGTTATATGTCTGACATATTAGTTCTGAATGGACTCGGATCAAACTAGCTCAAAATAATCATATTTACATATAAGGTTCAAATAACTAGTTCGATATTTTACAATTTATTCATAGTCTCGTGACACAAATATCTTCATCTCTCCCCTCAGATCGAGCGAGCACCTCTCTATTTGGCCCAGCATATTGTTGGGCTTTAAGATAGATCATTCTTCTCAGGATCCCCCCACCCCTATCCTAACCCTTTGACCGCTGTATTTCCAGAATCGCAATTTCAAGGTTTACTATACAGGTAAGGTGTTTAATATGTTGAAACAAATTTGATAGGAACCTGTTGCTGCTAAAGCAGCAACAGGTTCCAGTCAAATTAGTTTCAAAATATCGAGCATAATATTTATTAAATTGTAAATGATGTTTTGAATCCGGTCTTTCGCGTTCTAATGATTAATGGACCGCCAGCGTGTAATACTATATCACTAATCCTGTCGTTGCTGACCAACGTTTAACACTAAATAAGTATTCTCTATTGCTACAGGCCGCCTTGTAACGCTACACAATTATTTCCTATGGCTACTGACCAGCGTGTAATACTACACCATTATTTCCTATGGCTACTGACCAGCGTGTAATCTTACACCATTATTTCCTATCGTTACTGACCAGCCTGTAATACTACACAATTATTTCCTATCGTGGCTGGCCTGGCTTGAGTAACTATTTACCCGTATTAACCTCCGTTTCGTAATATACAAGGTGGTCTTTCAGGACGATAACAGCTTCGGGAAGTAAAATATTATCTCATTTTGATAGTTTTCCTGCCATATCTTCCGAAACAGAAATCTAGGCTTGAGGGACTTATATTTGGAAACTATCTCGAATATTTTGAAAGCAGATTGACTAGAAATTGACGCTGTTTAATGCACAACCAATATCAGTCAAATTGTTCCCGTCTTCAGCAATGTGTGAATAGCTTCGCTCTGGTGATGTGGGTCAGAAGGAATGAGAGGGTGCTATATCTTACGTTATATATAAGCTTTATGTGTTGTGTATGTTGCGTCTTCTGAGATGTGTGTAGAAAGAGCAAGTCTATACAATAAAGCAGCGTTTTGTCCTGTACATTTGCACACTTTTCGGTTTCTGACGTGTTCGTGGTCAGAAAAATCAAACGAGATTTCGATCGTCAAGGTAAGACGCTACAGTACTGGAATAGCGAGGAGGATTAGTCCCAAATTATCGAATGAGTGTGTACTTTGTGGATGCATCGCGAAACAGGCACTCGTGAGCTATTTTTCCAAGATGGCCGCCACAATGGCGTACACATATATATAGATCTAGATATGTATCTTAGCTAGAATCGTGATGTAGGTGTCTAACTATCTGTTTTCGGGACCATGTTGGTATATTTGACGATACAGTCCAGCTCAGAAATAACTTAGAATGTTTTCAAAACAAAATAAATCGTTCTGTTGAATATTTTGAACATAATTGGATTAGAAGACATTGCTGCTTAACAGAACATTTCTTACATCGTGTTCAAAGATGATTTATTTGAAAAACATGTTAACATATTTCCGATCTCTTCTATATCCAACGGACCGTTCCAGTTTTGGCTATGCCCCGCCCATCTCTGGCTAAGCTCCACCCCACCTCGCTCGTGTCGGGATCGATCGATCTCTGAACACTCTGACAATCAATTTCCAGAAATCTATAGAGTTAGGCTATTAAATGTTTTGGAACTAATTTGATCGTCCAGTCAAATTAGTTTCAACATATTCAATAGCGTGTGCATTAAATAGTAGAGACATACAATTCGACCAGCGTGTCAGACTATTAAGAGTTAAAGACGGGCCAAATCGAATCCTGTATGACGTAATGAGTATGACGTAATCATACACGCCGCTTCGCTGATTATGACGTCAATTCCTATCATTAAACTAAAGTATTCTCTAAAAATGTACTCTTAATTTCGTATTTGTTTCGAAGGCATTACTTAGATTGAATCCCTTATAACTAATATCACATAAAACCTAAGAACATCTTACATATTTAGATTCATGGTGATGGTGTTGGTCATTGCTAACCAATTCACAGAAATGTTCCTAGCATCCGGCTGATTCTCTTTCGCGTGACATCTTCAAGGTGCACATTCGCAGCAGAATGCTTGAAAAATAAATTTGTTGAAATTATATACTTTTAGACGCTTAAATTGCGTGACTAGATGTAATGAAAGGAAATACATCTTAATATATTCTGATTTCATTACGTATAAATTTAAATTGATATAATTTTTTTAGGTTGTGAAATTGAATTATATATACGAAGCGGTGTCCAGTGTGGTACATAAGGCCACCATCATGTTTTAGCCAAACTTAAAACTCACCTCGCCGAAAAGGGCAAGTGAGCTTATGGTATGATGACCGCCCGTCATCCGTGGCCCGGCCATCGGTTGTCATCGTTTGTTCATCAAATGTTGCTTTAAAACACAACTCCTCAGTAAATGCTTCAACCCGTTAACTCTCGAATTTGTTCAAGAAAATTTTAATTTTCTCATAGAAAAGGTCAATTTGCAGACCAAGAGAAGACTAAATTTACCACTGGAATAACTGGCTCGATTATCGAGCTAATCATTCCAGTGGTAAATTCTCAAAATTAGTATTCTCTTGGTCTACAAATGGATATTTCTCAAGACGCCTGCAGAAGGCGTGTTGGCAGATATGCGTGTTAAAGGATTAAAGCGCTACTCCTCATTAAATACTTGGCGGATTTCAATGTAATTCAGCTGGAAGGAGCCTATGGGACAGGCTTCAGAGGTTATATAGTGAATTGCGAATGTTCAACTTTAGCTGCAGCTATCTTGGATTCTTCAAACTGTTGCCGGAAATGACTACTTATTCTTAATTAACCGCTTGAGCGATTGCGACCAGACTCTGACTGGAAGGATTCTAACGCGCAGCTCTTCAGAACATATATACATAAATTGTATTACTACATTTTTCTGGCTGCCACTTTTTGCCTACTCCGCTGTAGCGGTACTGTGCAGACAAAAACAAGTGATTCCCGAATCCGAACATGGGAGGGGGCTGGTTTGTTACAGATGATTCTCGCCGTGTTACGCGCGAGTCTCTAATAAACATGTGAGTACCTCGTGATGAATATTATTTTTTCTATTATAATATTTCAGCTCTGTCTGGCGTCATATGAGCAGATGTAATAGCTTGCGAACAATGATATGTGTAAAAATTGTCATCTATATACAATTGTAATGTAGTAAATTAATTGTATACAGTTGCAAGGGAATCGGGTGACTCCCGGGTGATTCTTGACTGTATTTGTCAATGTTACAGATGATTCTTGGCTTTGGCAACAGTGGTGGAATAAACTCTCGATATGGCCGACTGCAATTCATTTAGGACATTTTCAAGATTGAGGAGCACTTTTGATCATAATCTCGTCGAGCACACAGAAAAACGGATTTCAGTACTTCTACATATGCCAGACAATAGCAATCATCGAAAATACAAATAGTTACTGTCTGACCGTCTATCAAATGATGGGCCAACAGCCGGTAGTGTGAATACTAATTTTCCTGTATTAGAGCGGATCAATTCGACTTAATTAGAAGACATACGATGGCAATGCCGCATGGAATTAGCTTAATGATATAATTACCCTCAACCAATAAGGGAAATGCAGTATTGCCTGTCTGCCTGCCTGCCTACCTTCATGCCTGTATACCTGCCTGCTTGCCCACATGCCTAGCTGCCTGCCTGCCTGCCTGCCTGCCTGCCTGCCTGCCTGCCTGCCTGCCTGCCTGCCTGCCTGCCTGCCTGCCTGCCTGCCTGCCTGCCTGCCTGCCTGCCTGCCTGCCTGCCTGCCTGCCTGCCTGCCTGCCTGCCTGCCTGCCTGCCTGCCTGCCTGCCTGCATGCATGCATGCATGCATGTCGCCGCCATCGCCGTCGTCGTCATCGTCATATCCTACTATTTTAGCCTACAAACTGACTTCATAGGCTACCATAGCCTACCTGCATAACCTCGCCTCGTGGCTTGGCCTACTGACATAGCGTACTGGTCTAGAGGGCAGCATGTTGGTATTTTTAATGGTATATGGTTGCGTCACTATGGAATATGGCGACCTATGGGCCGTGTAGCTATAGTTACGGTAGACACGGGGATACCGTATGAGTCACTATATACTTAGCCATGCAATAGGAGTAGCTATGGGAATGGTTGCTATGTGGTGGTAGGGGTAGCTATGTGGTAGGGTAGAGGTAACTATGGCTTTCGCGTAATTATGATAGCTATATGGATAGGTGTAGCTGTACGATATAGCATGATTAGCATTTGAGCAGATTAGTAGCTTGGTAGTGTAAGTTATTGGTATGGTTATCTATGTGGAAATAGATATAGTAGCTATACGTTTGAAGTAGGTATTGTGTACGGGTAGATATTGTGTCAGGTGCCGATGGGGTTATGGTAGTTATTGGGCTACGGGCACTGATTGATACACGTGTAGCTACGACAGGGATAGTTATGTGGGTAATGGCAGTACTGGGAATACGCTGCTCCAGTGTGATAGTGGTAGATGTGAGGATCTGGTAGAGTAGCTACCCCTAACCACACCCGTACACCAATAGTTGCCCATAGCACAAATGCTACCAATACATTAGCCAGCATGGCTAACCCTACCCATAGGTAAGAGTAATCATTATCCCCATAGCTACAACTACCCACACATAAATAGATGTCCATACAATACACGCACAGCTAATCCTTCCAATACACTATAACAACCTAGCCATACACTCATAGCTTTGTGAGTAAACCTTTGCTAAGCTTATCATCATACTAAAATGTTACATATATCCACCAATGATGGACATATTATGCTAGTACATATCTACCCATGACCCTAAGTGTATACCCTCTCCAACACAAAAACGCCTGCGCAAGAACACACATCCCACCCAAATACGTAATTATACAGCACGCACAAATACGTATAGGTAGCACCCTCCAGCCCCAAGTACCCACCAACCCCAGGTACCCTAACTTGCACGCCCGCACATGCACGTACGCACGCGTGCACTCATGCACACACACGCGCGCACACACACATACACGCACGCACGTACGCACGCACGCACGCACACACACACACACGGACAGGCACGCACGCGCACGCACACACACACACACACGCGCACGCACGCACACGCACACACGTATGCGCGCACGCATGCACATCCTAGTAACGTATCCATCCACCCATCCACTCATATTACCATTCAGCCACACACAGTACATAACCAATCATCAATTCTATCGTCACCGACATATGTATGCACATATTCCATATAATCACAGTAATACAGAGCTACTCACATACTCCGAGCATACCTGTACATAGTACGGCGAAGGGTATCGCAGTGCCACACTGTGGTGTGAGGTGGTGCCAGATGATGTGGCATGGTGCAGGGTGGGCTGAGTGGATGATAGGCTAGGCCAAGCTACTATGCTATATCAGTAAGCTAGCAGGCTATGGCAGGCTAGTCTGATAGAACAGGGTAGGACGCTAGGCCGGTAGGCGTGGCCAAGCTGCTATGCTAAACCAGTAGGTCAGACGAAGCTAGTATACTAGACCAGTAGGCTATGTAATTAGTATAATAGGCCAGCCAGTAGGCCAGACCGAGCTGCTATGCTAAGAGAGTATAGCTGTATGTCAGACAAATAGGTTATGCTAGTATGCAGGCCAGTGGGCCAGGTTAGGTGAGTAGGAGATGCGAGTACGTTAGATTAGCGCGCTATGCCAGTAGACTAGGCGATATCCGGCTAGTAGGATATGCCAATACATGACTAGGCTAGTGGGTTAGTGGGTAGGACCAATGAGCTTGTAATTTAGGCAAATAGGCTAGACCAGTAGGCTAGGTCAGAAAGCTGAGGCTATCCAAAGTGCTAGCAAGCTAGTAGACTATCTAGCTAGTAGGCTAGGTTAGCAAGCAACCTATTATGCTAGGCAAGACTAGTAGCATATGCCAATAATCTAGTATGTGAGGCCACTAGGTTATTAGACAAGGCTATGCGGCTATGCAAGCAGGTGAGGCCATTATCCAGTAGGCTAGGAAATAGTAGGTCAGACCGCTAAGGCTTATAGAATTGGCCAGTAAGCTAGGTTAGTAGAATATATTAATTGACTAGGCCAGTAGGCTAATATGTTAGACTAGCAGGCCAGTAAATTAGCCTAGTAGGCTAGACTAATATGCTAGGTTGGTATGATATGTCAGTAGGTCAGACCGAGTTACGATGCTTAGCCACGTGTCTAGAATGTTAGACCTGTAGCTTAATCAGCCTAGTGGGTATGCCAGTAGGGCATGGTAGGCTAGTGTCATAAGCCAGTCAGTAGGCTAGGCAGCCTAGGTTAGTAGGCTATGCAAGTAGACTAGATTATTGTAGTTCAGTAAATTACGCCATGCTAGTAAGCTATGCGAGTAGGCTAGGCTAGCAGGCTAGGCTAGCAGGTTATATTAGTAAGCCTTTAGGATAGGCTAGGCTAATAGGATAGGCTAATGTAGCCGTGTCGGTATTGATATGGCATGGCATGGCGTATGGGTAGGGGTGGGGCTAGCAATGTCTGTGCGGGATACAGATCAATATGGCGTAATATGGTACAGTTCTATATGGGTGTATGGATAAGAATAATGGGCACATGTATGGACTAGCGATAGTTGCAGGGTGGCTATGAGTATGTGGGTTTGGTACCGTTTTAAATAGGTATGGGTGTATTGGTGTTATGGGTAAGGGTGGTTATGAGCATAGGTACGGGATTGTAGCAGTGGGTGTATATGTAGGGGTAGCAATTTTTCTGTTTATAATTGGTTGATTTAGGATTTGAATTTCGTAGACAATTTTTGAATTTCGAAATGTAGTTTTGAATTTCGATGTCGAGTTTTGAATTTTGAATTTTGAATTTCGAATGAGCCTTCTGGGCTTTCGTATGGAGGACACCACTATTGCGCACACACGCAATACTTACATATGTACGTTGATAAGGATCATTCCCTTGTACATCTCATAGACCCAAAGTCACTTGAACACGACAGATTTCCGATTAATCCATTCCTTGTAAGAAAAATGATATTTTATCCCTACACAATTTAAGAATGACTAGATGTATTTATTTCATCTACTATTTACTAATACTTTGGCACTGAGCATACTGGGGGTGGGGTGTGGGGGTGTGTGAGGGTGGGGGAAGGGGGGGGGGGGAGGTTCTGGCTACACCCTTTAATCCGGCAATGTGCAGAAGGATACGTATTACATTACCATCACTTGTTCTGAGTGAAGTCAATAAGAAGTTATTCTAGCAGAGCATTTTGTGATGTTGAATGGAGGCACTTAAGTTCAATGAACCTGCGCATGCACTAGTGGTGGTGGTGACGACTATTGGTGTAGTTCTGACTGGGGTGAATTCGGGAATTGCTGACATCACTGTTGTCGTGGCGGTGGTGGTAGTGGTGCTTGCCGGAGATTGACAGAATGACGTGAGAATGCTGGGTCTTGATGTGGTTTCAGTTACTGCGGATAGTTTTCTTATTTTAACAGCCTTGATCAGCTTACTCACGGACGTTCTGGGAATCACTCAGATCTCGGGCTGGTGAGCTATTCTGTGCTTTCCCCGCATATGGTTAGTCTGTCGTAATACTCTTTCTGACGGTATGATCTATGGGAAGAATGGTGCTGCGTGTGTATGTTGGCGTGCTGTTATGTGGTGCGGTTGTGGTGATGACGGCTTCTGTGAGACGTATCTCCTCGTCGATAACTAAACTGAGGGGAGATATTGAAATGTCTTGTAAAACTGGATCATGGATTTTCACAGGAGTTGTTATCACTACCGAAATTGGCTGTCCTATCACGGATGTAGATGGTGTTGCAGTGCTGTGTGTTGCCGATGTTGTCACTGCAGGTGCTGCCGGTGCTGATGCTACAGATAGTGTCGTTACCGATGCTGCAGGTGCTGCCGGTGGTGCTGGTGCTGTTCCTATGGGTGCTGCCGGTGCTGTGATGAAGAGTACTGGAGTGTTGTTGCTGGCTGGCTGTGTTGCGGATGCAGATGGTACAACTGCTTGCGGAAAGGTCTTGGCCATTTTTCTGGTTGGAAGCACGGTAATTGGATGTCTACTTTCGAAATGTGGAGCGAGGATATCTACGTCCTAGTTTTGCTTGCCAGGCTTTAATGTCACAACCAATACCCGATCTTTAAAGGCTAACGCGTGTGTTACACCATACCAAGTGGCTGAATAC
This sequence comes from Chaetoderma sp. LZ-2023a, assembly GCA_034401795.1. Lineage (NCBI taxonomy): Eukaryota > Metazoa > Mollusca > Caudofoveata > Chaetodermatida > Chaetodermatidae > Chaetoderma > Chaetoderma sp. LZ-2023a. The sequence goes on along the minus strand of CM067361.1, from coordinate 12,772,156 downwards.
CGGTACTTGTGCTCCACGCCAAATGCCCATTGTCGTAAGTTGTCACAGTTGACGTGAAGTTACAAGTCCGAGTTTCTGGTAAATGCACGTTTGCATGGCTTTCCGTTGTACGACACAAGAGTACAAGGATATTTGTTTTGACGTGAGAAAGTGCCAAGTCATCCGAGCTGGCGGACAAGGCGAGGTCTTCCGCAAGCGACATAATATTTCCGCATGATGGTTATTTGCATAACTTTCCTGGCCAATATAACATAAAATAATAAAATAATAAGAAGAATAACAGCATAATTTGTGGTGCGCCATGAAAGTAGGCAAATACTCGATCTTCACTAGTGTGGAGTTTGACGGGAAGATGAAATTTCAGTGTGCGCTTTCCCCCTTTTATACTTTTTGGTGACGTCACAGGAGGGCGGAGGTTCAGACCCGAAAGTTTTAGGCGAGTCGGTTCGGCCAAATATGGAAATATTTAATTTGTATTCTCCTGGGGTCGGATTATATATTCCCTTTGTAGTAAGAAGGCACATATACATATAAGAAGGCAGGACAGGACAGCCGCTTTCATCCCCACTCAGCCGGGAATCGGATCTCCGATCAACGTTAAAGTCTGGAACTATTTATTCATGTGAAAGCTCATCTTTTAATTAGCGTGATGAGGTTTTCAAGTTGGACGCTTATAAACTCGCCTGCTCAAATTTCAGGCTGGAACCCCCGATGGGGTGTGGAAGAGCGTGATGACATCGGCAGCGTGGCCCCGACTCACCACCTCTCGCCTCTTCCATCACGCTGTGGTAGATATGTTTAGGGCGGTTCTTTTGTGTATAGCCTTTGATCTTATACCTGCGCCGCCTCTTGTCTGTTATAGAATTATTTCAGCCCCTGTTGATTAGTGACTAGAATATGTAGGTAAGAGAATATTTGAAATTCTCCATAATGTTACACTGTCGAAGTGTTGATGCTGCTTCATCAGTCCGCACGCTAATGATTTGTATACGCAGTAGAACAGTCGTGTTCTTAGTCAAAATTAGGACAGTATAGCTGACTGTAATTTATTGTTTGGTTTAAACAGCTACCTGTCTTGCGGAAGCCAAGGCTACTGACCCCACGACAGCTAGACTGTATTTACCGGGTGGGTGGACTGCCAAGAATCCTCATCCCTGGGTAGGACTAGTCTTAGCTCACCTAGATCAAACTTGATTATTATTATTACAGTACAGCTCGGAAAGTGCGTGCGACAGTTTTACAATTTACAATACCGTCGTATGGAGATTGTGATACTGTCATCCTGAGTGTCTGTGTCTGTGTCATGTTGGTGAATTTTGATTGATACACGTGGCTGCTTATCTGTGGATGTTCTTGTGCTGTCGTGAAGTGTGAAGTTTTTATAGCAGTGGGCTGGGGGATACTGCGATGCGTGTGGTGTCAGCTTTATCGGACATGATGTATCTCACTCTGTAATGGCCGAGTCCAAAGACAGGACAGAGTTACTTTACAGCGTAGAAGACCAAGAAGGTGGCTGTCGTAACTTGAATCAATCCATTATCAAATTTCCTTTCGGTAGCAAAATCCTACTCGATACCGATGACAGACAGCGGGCATCTTACTCTCATAATAATATTGACTGTTATTACGTGTGAATGAAGTGTGATTGCGTACAAGGTTTTCGGGGTGGGGGGTGGGGAGGGGTCCCCCGTAGCGTGTACTGTAGATGGCTGCGGTGTTGTCCCTCCTTTCCATATGATCAGTTTTCCACGCACCAGATAAGTGGGGTATTTGTGGAAAATGGTGATTCGTGTTGATGATGGTAGTGTTATGTTGTAGGGAAGTCAGGGCTGCAGTGTGACACTGGCGTAGTGGGCAGATCCAGTTGTCCAGGCTGGGGTGTCTTGCTGTTGCGGAAAAGTCGGGTTGCGGTGGGTCATGAAGTCACCGCATTCATGCGGAAAGGAATGTTGCGAAAAAGGTGTCTCTAACCTTTTCTGTCACAAAGGTTACATACATGCTATCCATGTTGTTGGTGATTTTGAATGTCTCCATTATATCGTCTATTATAACCGGGTATGTATGTAGTGTTCGCGCAAGGATAAATCGACGTATCCAGCCTTGCGGTCAAGTATGTTCTGTATGCTCCTGCCTTTCTGTGTGTTGGTGTGATGTTCTGAATGCTCACGGTGGAATGGGGGGGGGGGGTGGGCATTTGTGGTCAGGGATGCCCTATGGATGGGGAGGATCATCTCCCATTACACGACGGTTAGTACTTTGTCATATTTTTTTAAGTACTGGGAATATTCGAGGAGTGTGTGATGTGGTGCCGGAGGCCATCTCCTCTGTAACAGCGGACTCCCTCATATATGAAGATTGATAGTCAACAGACGAAGAGTGGAGTATGAAATGGACAGGATCAGTGATGTCCGAACTTAGTACATAGACAAGAGGCGGCAGTTGGAGTGGCGGTGTGGGTGGAGTTGCTAATGGATGGGGTGCAACTTGGAGCAGGGCGTGGCCCAACGATTGCATAAGTTGGAGGGGAACACCGCGTTGTGCGGTTCTGCTATTCTTCAAAACAAGCCAAGGCCTCATCAAGCGTCTTCACTTCCACGCTATTTAGTATATGTTCCACCCCACAGAAAGCATGGCCTGGGGCAGCCTCAGCTTCCGCTTGTGGTAACTCTATAATTGGGGTAATAGCATGAAGTGGATGGGAGTGGGAAGAGGTCAGCGGAACAACTTTTCCGTCCTTCACCTTGGACAGCACAAACGAGAAGGTCTTCAGATATGACTTCCCATATCGTGTAGACCCACTCTGAGGAGGGAGAGGGCGAATACGTATCTCGTCATCGTCCTCAGTGTTAGTCATATGTTCACCGGAGTCCTGGCTTGGTAGGAGTGGGGTCGAACTGGCACCGTGGTGCTCTGGCCTAACGTCGGGAATACCTGTCTCTGTAGAGACATCTGTCTGGATACCTGTGTCACGTGAAATTCCCAGTCCGAGCTCTGGCACTGGGTTGTCACTGACACAAGTTTTAAGTTGATTGAAGTGGGTGACTGAGGTCATGGGACTGTTCTATCCTCTTCCGCTTGAGCTCCACGTAGAGAGATAGTGAATTTTTCTCTCCTGGAATCCTGGGCATGGCCAGATCCAGGGGTTCATTAACGCGTATGCGTATGAGTATGCATATGCATATCAGTATTCGAAATTGTGTTCACTCCCATCACAAATAGATAGTATGATTCCATATGTCCGTATGGATATGCGAAACCTGTCCGTATCCAAATCCGATCGCTACATGTAGCGATTTTATTCACATACGGACAGCATTCAGATGTGGGATTCCTTGAAAATGATGTTTTGTTCCCCCAAATCGGCACTATTATTGTGTACATGTGTTCCAATATATAAGTTAAATTCATAGTAAGCGCGCTGGAATGTGATACTCACTGAAAGGCTGATAGACTATTTTAGAACATATTCATGCTAGTAGTAGTAGTAGTAGTAGTAGTAGTAGTAGTAGTAGTAGTAGTAGTAGTAGTAGTAGTAGTAGTAGTAGTAGTAGTAGTAGTAGTAGTAGTAGTAGCAACAGCAGCAGTGGCAGTGGCGGTGGTGGTAGTGGTAGTGGTAGTGGTAGTGGTAGTCGTAGTGGTAGTAGTAGTAGTAGTAGTAGTAGTAGTAGTAGTAGTAGTAGTAGTAGTAGTAGTAGTAGTAGTAGTAGTAGTAGTAGTAGTAGTAGTAGTAGTAGTAGTAGTAGTAGTAGTAGTAGTAGTAGTAGTAGTAGCAACAGCAGCAGTGGCAGTGGCGGTGGTGGTAGTGGTAGTGGTAGTGGTAGTGGTAGTGGTAGTCGTAGTGGTAGTAGTAGTAGTAGTAGTAGTAGTAGTAGTAGTAGTAGTAGTAGTAGTAGTAGTAGTGGTAGTAGTAGTAGTAGTAGTAGTAATAGTAGTAGTAGTAGTAGTAGTAGTAGTAGTAGTAGTAGTAGTAGTAGTAGTAGTAGTTGTAGTAGTAGCAACAGCAGCAGTGGCAGTGGCGGTGGTGGTAGTGGTAGTGGTAGTGGTAGTGGTAGTCGTAGTGGTAGTAGTAGTAGTAGTGGTAGTAGTAGTAGTAGTAGTAGTAGTAGTAGTAGTAGTAGTAGTAGTAGTAGTAGTAGTAGTAGTAGTAGTAGTAGTCCAATTGATTGAATAAAATCATTACTTTCAGATACATACGCATACCCATACTAACAAATGGAATCACTCATTCGGATACGCATACGCATACGGATACACATACGCATACACATATGCGTTAATGGCATCCTAGCTTAAGGCTAATTCACAGCCTAACATTAACCGAGCAGTGATATAACCCGTGCTGGAATGTATCGAAGTGCGGTATGCCATGAGCACATATGGGGGTCGTATATCTCAGTCACAACAATCAAGGCATGTTTCCTTTTTTAGCATCTCTGCCAGAGTTTGGTTGACCCTCTCTACCATCCCATCACTTCGCGGATGGCAGGGGATTGTGTGTGTTTTGACTATATGAATCAATTTGCAGAGCTTGGAGATCAGCCGGCTCCCAAAATTACATCCTTGGTCGGAGTGCAGTTCATAGGCCATACTAAAGTGGCAGAACACATTGCTAGTCAGGACCTCCACTACAATTCAGGGACCACCGGAGATGGATGTGTAGTGTTTGTCACGGTGGTGGCCACTTCCTGTTTATCCTCAAGCCTGATTCTGCCCGATTTTGCTAAATGCATTGGCATTTCCATGCAGTTTGCCGGGTCTATGAACAATGATGAAGTTAAAGGCGTGCATGGATTCCTGTCATCTGGCTACCTGGCCTGGAGGTTATGTTTCTGAGCCAGCGTAGGGAGGCGTGATCTATACACAGGGTAAATGGGTGCCCGTACAGAAAGTGTTTGTAGTACTTGTACCACAGCTAACAATTCCCTCTTAGTGGTCGCATACCGTCTGTCTGTTTTGTTCAGAGTAGGCGAACCATAACCCAGTACCTGCTCTGTTCCATCTTCTGTGACCGAGATAGAACTGCATGTATTGCATAAGCGGATGCATCAGTGTCTAAGATGAAATCGAGATTATGGTTAGGAAGAGCAAGAATTGGTGCGGTCGTCACATGTTCCTTCAGCACCCTGAAGGAACCTTCACACTCACTCATCCACTCAAATGGTCGATCTTTTTCAGTGATCCTATATAATGGTGATGCAATCTCACTAAAATGATGGATGTAACGACGATAGTACTGGCGGAGACCATGGTGGGGGCTTGCCACTCTGCTACTGCTTTTGTTTTTGCAGGTTGATAGCCACTCCATCGCAGGATATGACGTGTGCCAGGAACTCGACACTCTGTCTAAAGAGATGCCATTTCTTGGGTTTTAGCTTTAGATTAGCGGTATGGACGAGTTGGACAAAGTCTGCTCAAACGAGGAGCCAAAGACGATTACGTCGTCGATGTAACAGAGACAAATCTCCCATTGCAGGGTAGTTAACACCTACTCAATGAGATGCTCGAACATTCCAGGAGCGTTGCACAATCTGTAGGGCATTTTGTGGAACTGGAAAAACCTATCTCTACAGACAAACTCGGTCTTCTCCTGATACGCCTCATCTATGGCTACCTGCCAGTACCAACTAGCCAAATCACGGGTACAACACCATTTGGCTCCAGACAAGGAATCTAAGGCCTGATCTATCCTTGGTAATGGATAAGCGTCTTTGACACTAAGATCATTAAGGCGGTGGTAGTCAATACAAAACCGCAAAGAGCTGTCCTTTTTGCCTGCTAGTACAATGGGACTGGCCCAGGGGGATGCTGAAGGCTCTATAATGCCTGTCCGCAACATGTTGTTTACTTGTTGATGTGCCTCCGCCTCCTTGTGAATGGGACGATATCGAACAGGTTGTCGAATGTGTCGGTTGTTTCCAGGGTCGATGGAGTGTCGCACGAGATGAGTTTCTCCCAGGTACATGTCTCCAGCTGAGAAACTGTCGCGATGCTTCTATATAAGTTTTTGTAACGTCACGTTATGAGATTGCACCAATCCAACTGTGGCGCGCAAATATATGTTATGCAAATGCTACAGTAAATCATCAGAAGGTGTTGCCAGTGTAGGTGCGGAAGGGGGTGTCTCCAGTGATATCACATCCACCAAATGGCCACAACGAACACCCAGTACTAGTGCTATTGTGTCTATCGTGCCATTGAATACCCAGAAGGGTATAGGATCCTTATTGGTGGTGTCCATGATCATTCAGGGACTGGCGCATTGTGAGGCGATCATGTACACAGGGTCGGGTTCCAACATAGCTATGTGTGTGTTGTTTCCTAACTGTGGTGTGGTGGCCCATACGATTTTCCCCTGTCATGGCTACTCTGTGGCCGATGATGCCAAACTCACTGCACAAATATTGTATAGTGATGATTCCTGTCCAAGGGGTATACGTCGGCCGTGTATGTCTAGTTCCGGTTGTCTGCAGTTTATGAAGGCTTCGCTGGCACTGAGGAGATCAGAACCAAGCAAGGCATCATTTTGAATAGAGGCAATGCCAACTCACTGTATGAATTGCATTTCCTCTATCTGTATTACGAAGTGTACTGTACCAACCACAGGAACATCGGCTCCGGTAGCTGTTTGTAGAAATATGTTTGTAGGTCTAAGGGGTAGCTTCTTATGAGGTGGGATGCTCTCATACAAGCGCTTGTTGAAAACTGTGATGGAAGCCCCAGTATCGATGGTGGCACTGGTGGAAATGCCACTAAACAGGTAAGCACACGTATGTATTACTTTGCGGTGTGCCTGTGGAAGAGTTTCCAATGATACTAACTACGGAATTGTGTATGGGGTAGTATCATCCTCTAAATAGTCGGCCTGCTTCCGAATGGCTTCCATGCGTGCTGTTGGTGGCTGAGTGAGGAAAGGGCCAACTTGTCGTCGCTGCTGCTGTGATTGCTTAGGCGATGATGGAGCTTGGGGTAGCAGTGGTGGTGTTGTTGACGCTGTCTCGGTATGCTGTGCATTTGTGCAAACAGCAGTGCGGACAGGACTGGTGCGATCATGGATGAGGGCTACCTGCGTGAGCCACTTCTTACAATGCATCATAGGGTGTTTAGTTGATGCACAGAAGCAGCAGTGACGGCGGTGAGATGTGCCATTCTTTGAGCGATACTTCTTCTTGTGGATCCATGAGGCCGAGTGCTGACTGCAGACCATGCCATTAATACTGCTGCTGGATGTAGTGGATGATGCTGTGAGGACGTGTGAATTGCATACCACCAAAGGGCATCGGGTGTTAAGTGCGTTTGCAGCGGGTCGTGGTGCTTGCACAAACGTTGTTTCAGTGGAGGTGCTACAACCAATCGCTGCCGTTTTACCTAGGAAAGAAAGTTTGTTGCGGGGTCGCAACCTACGGCAGAGGGAGCCAGGTGTGTGTGATTGCGTGGAAGGATGAGTTGTTGTGTAGGCCATCTGACGTTGTTGTCCGGAGGCCGCAGTTGAGCCGGGATGCAAGAGTGGGCACCGAAATCACTCTGTAATCAGTGCCCATTCTAGTTTATCTGGATCTCAGGCTGCAGTGTACGTCGGTCAGCGGTAAGAGATGTAGATGGAGGGCAGTTGGGACATCGCTCCCTCCAGTGGCCCAGCTGACCATATCCAAAACATGTGGTTGGTGGCTGTGTAGTTGTTACAGTACTTGGTGCTGGTCGAGATGTCGACTGTGTTGCGACGGGCATGCTGAATGTGGCAGGGCTGGGGTAACTGTAACTTGTAACTGTAACTGATTGTAACTTAGTTACATTTTCATGTAACTGAAGTAACTTGTAAGTGAATAATTTTTTAGTTACAGTAACTGAAATGTTACCAGTTACATTGCAAATGTATTTGAAATTTCAGTTACTTTTCAGTTACTTTTTAGTTACATTTCACATTTTTTAAACAAATTTACTACAATTTTCTTAATTTGCAGCATAGTTATTCTTATACACATGACACTCCAATATCTTAATTTCAATGTAATCATTCAGGTAAGCTGTTGAATATATTGAAGTAAATTTTACTGGAAAATGCTGATGCCATGTGCAACAACTTTATTTCCAAGCGTCAGTGATATTTATTTTTGAAATTTGCCATTGGAATGACTGGCTTGATTGTCGGGGGCAGTCATTCCAGTGGTTAATTTTCAAATATGAATCTTGTAGCCTACAAAATAGACATTACCTAGCTAATCGTGCCTGTTTAATGGTTAACCCACTATATATGTAAGTGCTAGTTTGACAATGATAATCTAAATGGTATTGCTACACCAGGCAACAACAATCTTTAATCAAAATCTTATACATATTTTACATTAATCTACAATGTATTTTAGAAACAGGGTTTTTGCTAAATCATTATAGAATTAACTGTTACCTTTTAGATTAAATTAGTTTTCTCATAGAAAATTCCCATTTGCAGACCGTGAGATTATTTTAGAAAATTTGCCGCTGAAATGGCTGGCGTTGTTATTGAGCCAGTCATTCCAGTGGTAAATTTTCAAAAGATATCTTATATTTGTCTGAAAATCTACATTTCTCAAAGCCACTGCAAAAGCTGTTTTGTCCAGCTTTAGTGTTAAATGGCTAAATGGATTAAAACACCAACTGTTGACTTGTAAAGAAAGCTAAAATCTGCCACAGTATGTGTTAACAGCATGCCCCGTTCTTTTCTTTATATGCTATTGATTAGGACAGCTTAGGACATCATTGCTCAGAAATTATTCTCACACTAAGTTCAATTCACATAGGTGTGGTGATAAAAGTCAAGCCATCAACCATTTTGGTATAGCAGACAAATGTATAAAGGCTGTTGAATTAAACTAGTGTACTGGAAAGGTGTTGAACATTTTAGAACTAATCTGACTTGAAAAAAAATGTTGCTGCCATATGAAGCAACAGGTTTTGAAAGTAAAATGACAAATGTAGTAAGAATACACTACTCAGCAGATTATATCATCGGAATGAATTTGCCACGGTAACTCATGAAAGTAATAACTTATTTTCAAAATATTTAAAATGCTATTTGAAATTAAGGAAACATCAAAGCTGATGGACGCTTTGAAGCTAATTTCACCGGAAACTTATATTGCCCCATACATAGCAGATTATCTTATCATAGAAAGTCAATGCTCTAAGGAAATCTGTTGAACACTAATTTCACTGGCAGCAAAGTGTTCAGTTAAATAAGTTTCAAAACATTCAACCAATTATTTCTTGCAATAAGATTAATGTTTGCTATATGGCATGCCTGTGTTGAAAGGGTTAGAGGAATATATATATATATAGTGTCCTATTATTCTGGAAACAAGTTGATTGAAATTTGTTATTGCATAGTGCAGCAACAAAATTCAGTCAAATTTGTTAAAGAATTTTCAGCAGGGTTTATATTTCATATGGATTCAGTTCTGTCAGTACATTATATCAAAATTTATAACGGTATTTTGTTTCTAGTTATATATTTCAATTTGGTTAACTACATTAGTTTGTATGATGACATTGATGTTCACATAGTCCTTCATAATAATTATCAGTCAAAGTAACTAATGTAACTGAAATGTAACTTTAGCTACATTATGCAAAGTAACTGAAATGTAGCTAGTTACAATGCTCAACCGAAGTAACTGTAACTGACATAGTCCAATGTAACTGTAACTGTAACTAGTTACATTTAAATGTAACAGAACCCAGGTCTGGAGTGTGGTGACTAAGTTGGTGAGTGCGGAGATCTGTTTAGTTATCTCTTCTAACCTATCGTGCATGTTCTGTCTATTGCTGTTGTTGTGCTGGTTTCCACATCTGGGGCGTTGTTGTGTCCCCCGCAGTGGGACTGACCATGTCCTCATCGTCTAGGCATGTGCTTTTGACCGGTGGGTTGATCTGATTGTGTGTGCGGGTCAGTTGCTGATGTGGGTGCTGATTTAGATGTGTTGTCAGTGATTATTAGATTTGCATTGTTCACTTCGTTTATTGGATGTAATTGACGACGATTAGCTTTTTCCCGCTCCAAGATATTTTTGATCCGAGTTGCGGTTGCCGTGAGTAATTGTAGACTACCGTGTTCGATGAGGAATATTTCTCCTTATGGGCAGGTTCTAGCACAACGCGTCGATGAAGGTGTCTAGATGCAGATGTGTGACTCCCTCGTAATTGGTGCTGGGGTAGGCGTGGGTAACTAGTTACCGAATACGACTAGCTAATTCCAGTAGTGTCTCCCCAGCGTGTCTATGCAAGTTTTTGAGCTGAAGACGACTGGTTTCACTGAGTCTGTGTCTCCAAATCATTCTGACAACACGCTTTTCAGTTCCGTGTATGTTGGCATGGAATCTGATACCAAATCTGCCAGGACTTGTAGTGCTTTTCCCGACAGTTTTGCGCCCAGATATTCTCCCATTTGTTGATCTGTCCACCGATTTGTATGACTAATTATTTCGAACTGACACTTGTAATTAGCCCAATCATTCGCCCCGCTAAATTCGGGAGGGAGAATGATCCGGCCATGGCCATGATATGGAGTTATTGGCGCGACTCCAGGTGGCGGTGCTGGAGAGAATGGTGCACACATGGAAGCTGGTCTGCGTGTTGGTAGTGGTGTTGGTGGTAATTCCCGATGATGTTCTCGCTGATGTCACGTCCGTGAGGGCGATTCCCGATGGTAATGTTGAGCACGATATGTAGGGTCTGCTGAATACTGCCCTGATGTGGGTCCATAGACAGGTGTTGGTCTATAGACTGGTGGTGGCATGCTATGTAGACGATGCGGACGTTCTATCGGCTGTTGCGACGGGTACTCCTCGTACGGAAGACAGTCCAGGAGACTGATGGGTGTGGTGCTTGCTGTGTAATGTTGTCCTTCTGGAATATACTTGAAAGGGAGACGCCGCATCTCCCTACTTGTATCATGGTACCGTTGGGTAGTATGGTGGCAACATATGTACCGGCGGAGACGCGGGACATGGTGCATGAGGTGCCAGTCATTGGTCACCATATGATGACACTGGTGAGCATAATGGCTGTGAAGGAACAGTATCACCACGAAGGGGTCTGTGTCATGGTGGACCGCGATTCAGCGTAGATGTTGGTTGCCTGTCGCAGATATCCGACAGTGTGATATATTGAGTTCCCGCCTGCGAGGCAACAGAATAGAAACGGTGCTGATTGTTCCACACCGGGGAAAGTGCAGAATGTCTAATGAAGGAGACTGAAACATGGATGAGTTGAGTGTTGGCGTGGGTTCACTGCTCGTTCGAGCCCACATCGGGTGGCACTCGTAGCTCGCGAGGGTACGTGCTGGTTCGCCATGTTGCTCCACTCCATTGCTCCGCATGTACAGGATGCGAAGGATGGCTGGTTAGCTGTGGTTCTCGGAGTTGCGGATCCCATATCACAACTCTCCGGAAGGTACAAAGATGGGCTTCTGGAGCCGGTGGAACGATAATGTTCCAGTGGGGCTGTGCGACCATTGCCGCCGAGATTGAATCTCACAGTCGCATCCCAACTGTTGGTGTCACCGGTATGACAGTCCATAAACTAATTAAAAGGTTTGGACATAATAATAATTAAAAGAATATCACTATACAATCAATGGTACTCGTTTGCTAGTAAATGCGAAAAATAATACAGTACATAGAACCAAACTGGTGTTCTTTCTATGTGGGCTCACCCGAGGTACCTCACAGACTCGTAAATCCCGAGAGGTATCCCCGTAAGTGAGCGTCCTAACAGGCTACTTAAATACTTTAATATAAACCAATTATACGCCAACACACAAAATACTATTGTTGCGGGGGCCTCCGTCACAGGAAAATTCCTTTGACGTCGAGGTGGAGGAAAAGAGCTGGCAAAAAGGGCCACTCTTTTGTTCAAGCAAAAAGTTGTGTGTAGTGGTTCAATCCTAGTGAGCTTATCATTAATGTGACACACGCTGGTTTACGTGAAGACGGGTCGGATGACTTCCAAAGAATTCATAGGTCACCATCTTATGTAGGTCCAAAGATACTGCATAGGTAGTTGCCACTTTTATTTTTGTGAGCCTTCTGCTACATTCTAACCTACCATTTATGTGTTAGACATGCTTCCAAGCTTTGGCCGTAAGTGGCAGGGATTCCTACCTGTCTTTTGACACATAAGTCTAACTGGCGAAGATGCCCGGCTTCCCGAGGGTCGCCGTGCAAAGCATCTTCCTCAGAAAGAGAGCATGTGGACATGTTGCGAAGTGACAGCTCCCGAATCATATGACGATCCAGTCACGTATCGCACCGCAACCACATATAACATCGCTAGGATGGGCTACAGCTTACATAAGCAATTTAGAAAGCGCAATAGTATTTTTATGGCGTGGAGTAAGAGGCAGATATCCATCCCTAGTGACCTTCCCGAGAGGGCCTGGTGGACTCTGAGACCGCACCCAGTCACCATACAGAGTTGAATGGAGATCTGCGTCTCGTCCGTCACCCATGTGTTATGGAACTAACATATTACCTGTCATTAGGATTATGTTCCAGAATACCCAGAAATGCACTGCAGGCCGGAGATACATAATATACTTTGTTTTCGCAGTGCTTCCTACCTTGGCTGGTGTATCTAAACTGGTATCCGAAGATACAGGCGGAGTGTATGCGAAATCATCACTAGTTTTCACCGCTCAGAAACACCAATAGTTTCCCAGAGTCTGATCCTGCTCACATATCGATTGGGAGTCCAGACAATTATTAAGCCTTGCAGCTTGAGGAGTGTAGGAAGAGACAATCCCTCATCATTACTGAGAGGCCCTAAGGTAATTGGCAAATTTATACAATCCAGCCGTGTGCAGTGTTACATACCCACACTAGCTGGAAAAGAGGCGTACACAATATGTCTCTTATGGAGAGATTGTCCATAACTACTTTAAACCTATCCTATCGAGCTAGAATACCCATGTTTAGTCAGTCACATGTCAGGCTCGAGCAATGTGAGCATGATCAGTGACCTCAGTGTAAAATTGATGCCGGGGGAAGTAGTGATGCGGATTTAATGTTGCTGTATATTATAGCCTAGCGTACTGCATCCGAGAGTTTTTATATAAACAAAAAAAATAACTAGGATTGCTACTTGCCATATAATTAAACTAACTAGTACAATGCTAACAGTATATCAGGTCGTAGGACCTTGCAGTGCTTGTTAGTTGTAAGCACACAGAAATAAAGATAATATATACAGTATGAAACAGAAAATATAAAAATGCCCGGGGAGGTACTTATTAGTCATCAGTACCTAGTACTGAATAAATGAATAAATACAATACTACAATAGTATAGCTACTTGAGTACCTATTGGTCATCGGTACAGAGAAAGTTCCTCAATCACTAAAGTTGATGCGCTACAGATGAGTAACTCGAGGTGGTACGATTCCGAAGTTGCTGGGAATATTTCCGCAAGCAGACTGTTGGTGCAGCTCACTCTCAAGACGGTGAAGAAGAACGTCTGTAGAAGGATGTCCATTAGATAGTCATAATAACTAATACATGAATTTACACAGTACGTTATAAAGTGTCCGTCCGGAAATGGTAGTTTGAAAGGTGCCCATAACAAAGAAGGCTACAGTTGTAATTAAATAGTGCATGTACATAACCGGGTACACCATGCGGGATACATCGCATAGCTCTTGCAGTGTATCGAGCAGAGTCCCACCAGACTGCGGCCTAAAAGGTTAATTAAACACACGACATGCTCTGTGGAAGCTTGATAGCACTTTTCAGCGTGGTCTGGAAGATCCGGCGAGTTATCCACCAAGAATCACCATGGCCTACATGCTGTAGAATTCACATCGGGCTACGTCATTTCTCCTGTTGCTACTTTACACTGCAGGCTCCTGAGTACAAGGCAATTCCTGCAATAGCAAGGTTACCATCGTAAGACAAGTTGCGCTGGCACCCGACGTGCTTGCATGGCGCATCGTGGATGTCAGAGCAGCAATCGCATGGGCTTGATGGTTATTACATGTATGCCTTGAGCGAGCGAAGCCACACCAGCTAGTGTGGAATTGTTGGGGCGGGGCAACAGAAGCGGACACGGGAGTAGTATTGCATGAAACATAGTCTGTTGCTCCATATTTCTCACATACGTTTGTAAGTTATGACTGTAATGCAATCGTGTTATTATTTCATTAAGACTTTTGACTGACAGCTATCAAACCTTTTGACTGGCAACTGACACAAAATTAAATATATAATTATTTTCTTGTCATTCTGCTACATATTGAAATAAAGTAAATGAGTCCCTGTACTAGTAGTAATGACTGTCTTGTATGTATAATACAAGTTTAGATGATATGTAATCATATTACCAAATTAAATCAACCTTAACATGTTTCTAACACGTTTGGCTGTTACAATATATGATTAAACGGACAAATGCTTATAGCACAACCATCCCTTGCACCAATATTCAATAATTAAGTGTCAATTTGCCTGTAGGTGTTTTGAGAGCAGTGTTCCCACTGCAAGGCTATAATTGTCTGGTATCATGGTGAACACTGCAGTGCAGCGAATACTCATTAAAGTGAAATTAGTACAAAATATCCACAAATTCAGACTTACTGTATTTTCTTGCTTAATCTGTCAATTCATTCAACTAATGTCGTAGATGGTATTATTAGCTGGATTAATGGCTAAAATTGCAATTATTTGAGTAATCATTAAAGTTGTATTAGCTCAATATTTCGATTAACTGGGGTCACTACTGAAGACAATCTCAATTATGCCAATAAGCAGTCTCACTAATATAACATGTGTAGTTTACAGTGGTGCAATAATCGACTGCTACTCAGAGTTGTACTACTTGCACACATATCCACGTAATTGATGCGCGTCTGTGGCTACAGCCCTGATTGATAATTGTGCACCCATCGCTCAGCCAATCAGATTGTGCATCCATTTCAACAGGGATAATCGATAATTTGATTGATAGGTATGGTTTAATTTATGTTGTTCTATCGCTACGGCTCTAATCGATAAGTGTGTGTGCATCGCTCAGGCAAGCAGATTGCCTGCCTATCGCTACTGGGGGTAATCGATAACTTGATTGTCAGGTATTGCTATAATTTATGCGCATCTATCAATAGAGCCCTATAGCAGCCAATCATATATAAGCGAATTTACAGGATTCGTAAGGTGATGAAGGGGGAACATGGAAAATAGGTATCTTAGAGTGCAATTTAAAATATCTTGAAAAAATAACATAAGACCGCTGTTCCACTTTCTACATAATCAAAAATCAAAAATCATTAATTAGA
The DNA here is from genome assembly GCA_034401795.1 of Chaetoderma sp. LZ-2023a. Classification (NCBI taxonomy): domain Eukaryota; kingdom Metazoa; phylum Mollusca; class Caudofoveata; order Chaetodermatida; family Chaetodermatidae; genus Chaetoderma; species Chaetoderma sp. LZ-2023a. Next base: position 12,756,861 of record CM067361.1, on the reverse strand, counting down.
ACTGTCTTTCTTATGACTTGTTCATCACTGACACTGACTCCGGGGGAGGGGGTGGGGGGAGCTAAAACCCCCACTAGCAGATGCCAATTTTTGACACTCCATATATGGGCAATTGATTCCCGCTGCTCGCAATCACGTGACATGTGAGAGAGACAACGAAAACTGTGTCTACCCCCACCCCCTTAATACCCATGCTCTCTCACCGCTAGCCCCATAGCTATAGCGCAGGTACACACACTTTTGTGGGTTACTTTATACGTAAGTTACTTTATCCACATTCAGTACACATGGACCGCAGCTTAGCAACCAATTGTCGCAGTGACTAAATTAACCCAGCAGTTTCAGAGGAACAGTTTTGAAGGGACGCATCGAGTCTCCCTCTCTTCTTTTGTGAAAATATCTCCCAATCTCTCTTCTCTCTACTAATTGGGAAGACGGATATTAGGAGTCACCCATCCCCTTTTCTCTTTCTCTGACTCATGGAACTGACACGTATATCCATTTCATGCGTCAACATATCTCTCGATGCCATCATCCAATTTTCTAGTACTAAGAGTTATCGTCATACACTCTAATGGTTATCTTCCATGGAGCATCAGCCTCTACGGGGTTAATGAAGGAACATGAGGACTGGCAAACCATTGTCCACGCCAGAAGTCCTGATTGGGTTGTGGAGGCAGTCCTCCAGGGAATAAGAGCTAACGCCTCCGACCATCCCCTTCTTCTGTATCGCCGAAATGATGCTGACTGGCATAGACTGGAACACCTCATTACATCTGTATTTGTAGTATAGGGACTGTGTCAATTAACCATTCCAGTTTAGCTTTGCCCCGCCCATCGCTAGCTAAGCTCCACCCACATTTTGCCTGTTTTCGGGTAAGTCGATCCCTGAACACCCTGACTATCGATTTCAAGAAAACTATAGTATACGGGTAAGCTGTTCAATATTTTGAAACTAATTTGACTGGGTGCTGTTGCTGCCTCTGGCAACAAAAGGCCAAAGGGCCTATGACGCTCACCCGAACCTTTAGCACTTGCACCATTTGCATTTAAATAGAAAATCAAAGATGGACATGCAACTAATTTGACCAATCAAATTCTCATCCGATTTCGTGAAGCTTATCATCATAGGATCATTCCACCCATGTTTGGTTGAAATCGAGATATTGATTAAGTAGTAGTAGTAGTAGTAGTAGTAGTAGTAGTAGTAGTAGTAGTAGTAGTAGTAGTAGTAGTTGTAGTAGTAGTAGTAGTAGTAGTAGTAGTAGTAGTAGTAGTAGTAGTAGTAGTAGTAGTAGTAGTAGTAGTAGTAGTGGTAGTAGTAGTAGTAGTAGTAGTAGTAGTAGTAGTAGTAGTAGTAGTAGTAGTAGTAGTAGTAGTAGTAGTAGTAGTAGTAGTAGTAGTAGGAGTGGTAGTAGTAGTAGTAATGAGAGTTTGAGCAAAATCCAAGATCCATTGATTAAGGAAGAGTAGCGTTTAAAATTAAGTAATTTCTGGAAAATCTAGGATGGCCACTGAAAGATTGACCAATCAAATTCTGCATAAACGATCCGAAGCTTATCTGCGCAGGGGCCTTGCAGCTGAGTTTGGTTGAAATCGGCCACGCAGTTAATGAGGAGTATCCTTTTAACTAATTTCACTAAGTTTTCAGAAAATCGAAGATGGTCACCAGAAAAATTGATGATTCAAAATGTTGTGTGCATGATCCGAAGCGTCCCTCTTTAGGGTTATTTCAGCCAAGTCTTGCTGAAATCGCCCCTGCTCTTAATGAGGAATAGCATTGTAAATGATTTCCCGCCATTTTTCGGAAAAGTCAGGATGGCTGACGAAAGTTTGAACATTCAAAATTCTATATACAAATTCTATAGCCTAGAAATAGTGGCATTGCAGCCAAATTAATTTGAAATCGGCCAAGCAGATAATGTGCAGTAGCGTTTTGACATTTTCCAGCAAATCTTTCATAAAATCCAGGAATTTCACCCCAAAAATTGACCAACCAAAAATCTATATGCCAAAGCCTAGAGCCAATAGGGTCCTTCCAGCCAAATTAACGTGAAACCCGCCCAGCGGTTAATGAGGAGTAATGTTTTGACAATTTCCAGTACATTTTTCATAAAATCTAAGATTTTCACGCAAAGAATTGAACAATCAAAATTATGTATAAAGGTGATGACGTGCACCCACATAGGATCCTTCCAGCCAAATTAGGCTGGAATCCGCCAAGCCGTTAGTGAGGAGTAGTGTTTTAAGCAACGGTTGATGACTGTGTGGGTAGATGCCGGATGGACAGACGGACGATGGATGACGGGTGAGCTAATGATGCATTGTTTGTCATCAATTAACCATTCGTGAAGAACTTATCTACGTCATCCATGATGTCATTGATTATGACTTCATCCTATACGTCGGGAGGCTCACAATTAGCTGGACATTTTACGTTTAGCTCTGTTATGGCTAAGCTATTGGGCATCAATATTGTATTGCATTCCTACCATTCTCCCAATTAATTTCAGCATAGCAATATTGTAATTTCAGGGTAAGTTGTTCAGTTGAAATTAGTACTAAGTACATGCTGGGCTCATTGGCATGCTAGTGTTAAACTATCGCCTATAAAGCGTTGCCCTTCTACTTGTATCCTGTATTTGCGGTACCGGGGCATTTTCAATTCAGGTTAGAGTTTCCATTTATAGTGTGGGGGCCTAGGTTGGAATATTTAGTCACATGGGCACATAATGTTAATTGTGTGTTTTATGAAGAGCTTTGTTCTAGGACGCATAATGAAACATGAACATATTAGCTCCTCTAATCTCTCAAGTCCGTGGTGACCAAACTTTAGATATAGATTTATTACCACATTTTTATCAATGCTGCAATGCAACAGAAGATTATAGGCTATCGAGCCAATGGTTTCAGTGGTAAATTTTGAAATATAGCCGCCTCTTGTTCTGCAAATGAATATATTCTGAGACAACTGACAATTTTCTGATCAAATCTAACGATTAACAGAACAACATTACATACAATAGGACTCGACAAAGATTATGTACTATAAGTGCTAAGAGTATCCAGCATATCTGTCAAGTAAGGGTTAGTAAATACGCTAGGCGAATCTAGTGAGGACTTGTCCCGTTTGTTAGCAGCTCAGCAATGGTAATTTCAGCCCCGGGTGTATGCCCGCCTAGATATATGGTCGCCTAGCTATATACTCAACCCGTTCATCAACCTTTAGCGTGTGTGTTCTGTTTGTATTAACAGGACCTAGCAAGGATGGCTGAGAGCATTGTTACACTTAACGTGGGTGGTAGCCTGTACACCACAACTCTCAGCACACTCACTCGCTACCCAGATTCGATGTTGGCGACCATGTTTGGTGGGACAGTGCCCCTAGCACGTGACAAAGACAATAATATATTCATTGATAGGGATGGAAAGACATTCAGGTATGTTTTAAATTTCCTCCGATACGGACAACTAACTCTGCCAGGAAATCATTCGGAATGTCGCTTGCTCAAAGTTGAGGCGGATTTTTATCAAATCAACCCGCTTATTAAACGGCTTAATGAGAGACTTAGCATTTGGAATTACATAGAGATTGTCTATAGAGATAGTAATATGGAAATCCACGGCATGTATGACACTCTTAATAAGCTGAACCTACCGCATAAATATAATTTTTTAAATGTGCTTGATACAACTGATCCCGTCATCTATATACGTGTTTATAATCTCCTGAAGCTCAATCCTGAGGCGCTAAGGGTTGACCTTCATGAACTCGGATGGGAGCTGAATGATTCACGTATAGAGTTTGCATATAGACAGCGCGATGACACCATGACGTATTTCTACATTGAGCGTTGGTATCGCCCCAGCTAAAGGCAGTATGAAAGACACCATTAGGTCTACATACAAACTCGTGCTAAAGAAAAGGCTTATGATCACTAAAAGTATTCTCATATATGAGATGTGTTTCGCGACTGACAACAATTTAAAGATGTAAGTTATATTTGGCGGAGTGGTTGTTCTATCTAACGTTTTGTTTGATAGAATCGCTATCTTTTAATCACAAGCTCTATGTGACATCAGTAGACGCGCTTTGCCGTATCGCTGAATAATGTGCCATGAAGACACTTATATTGAATAATCACTAGTAATATTTGCCTCGTATACAATTAAGGTATATTGTCATCAAACCTGTCTATAACGGACATTGTATGGGCCATCAACAGGTGGTCACTAAAGACAGGTGATCACAAAATACAGATGGTCACTAAAAACATTTGCTATGTTAAATACAATGCTTATGCCAGTATGATGCTGGTTCCTTAAGAGAGTTGAACATATGATTTTACAGAACCATCATAATTTGGCCTCGAAAGATTATAAACGGCTTACTGTATTTAATTCTATTTATACAATTTGTGTTTCATGACAAATTACACCACTGTTTTTGTAAAAGTGTTTTTGTAAAAGAAACGCATTGGTAAATAGGAGGGCGGCGATATGGGCGTCTACTCTGATTAGTCAGGAAAGTACTGACGTCATCAATATTTGAATTAGGTCACGCCCCCGTTTTTGCCGCCGATAATACTCGAATCTGATTGGTCGAGCGAGAAAATCCTTTGTTCTTTCTCAGACAATCAGATTAGAGTATTTCATGCCGGAAAAGGAGGGTGTGTCATAAGTCAAATACTGATAACGTCATCACTCTCTAGGGCACTCAGGCTCTCCACCTATATCTTCACTGTTTTCAAAGACATAAATGGGTGGGCATGATCGACAGGTGTAATGAGGTTCGAAGACTTTAGTGGACATGGCCGAGGGCACGTGACAGCTGTAGGCCAATCACCATAGTTGCCCATATCTATTCACTGGTTGGGTCATGTGGTGCTCGTTGCTGGGTTAATGACTTGTGAGAGGTTGTGACCTAATATAGCACAGATAAGGGAGTTCATACCGTCGTCCTTGTCAATTATGGCATTCCAGCTCGTTGCTCAGGGAGTACATATATCACCATTGGATAAGCCAGATTATGGGACGACAGCTGGTGCGTTGTCGGCCTAATGCCCCATGAAATGAGCCTGACCTAAGATCTGGGGGAATGGCCTAATGGAGCCCATATCACCCCTCGACCATACTACTCACAACAGTGTACAGATCTTCTGCTTGAGATGGTCTGCCTAGATGAAGCAACTCTCGTCTAGAGACCACAGTCAGGACACAGAAAAATACGAAGATGTGAACTTGGGAACATGTCGCTCGACCACCCACCTCCCGCAACACATGATTTACCGCCAGTGGCCTGAGCAAGCCTACCAGTTTCATGCACGTAAGACAGTTACCCCGCCAGAGTACGATGGCGAGCCAACTTGGGAGAGCTACATTTGTCAGTTCAGCCTGGTCACAGAAACCAACTGGTGGAACGAGGCCACCAGACTGTACATGACTACCTGCCTGAAAGGGAAGGCCCTGCACGTGCTGACAGACTTAAGAATCAATGGTCCACCCTGCAAGAACACATCGGTGATAGTGCTGAGATCGAAACGAATTGAAGCCTCCTGTTCTCGATCCGATGAGAAGTTTATGTAACACATACGTCTACCCTAATCGATAGCTTTATAGAAGCCCTGAGCAGTCACCTCGACCTAAAAGACCGCCTATATATCAGGCCGACTTGCGAGATATCACTGAACTAACTGATGTTGCAATCTGGATAACCAACATACTGAACGCCGAATGCTCTGCCGGATTGAGAACATCGAAGACGGACAAGAAACTGCTGTGGTGGTAAACAACCCTCTGTACTGAAAATAAACAACCATCCACACACTGCAAATGCACCCACTCCTGCCACTGCTGATTCTCTCACCTCAGCAACAGCCCCTGCCACTACTGTCACCTCCGGCTCTGGACCCACGCAGATGGAATACATACTGAAAGTGGTACATATCGTCCACGTCTCAGAAAGCTGAGCCTGGCCGATTGCCATTAGACGAAAGTAATAGTCATGCTCATCGCAGACTTGAACTTCTTACGAACACCATGATGACCTTTGTCACTTGGACTCGGAGAGCAAGCCAGCCTCAAGCCAGCCATAGACCGTCACATCCTGGCAATTGACTGCCACATCCAAACCCCTGTATGGTCTTCCACCACCCGACCTGACATACACCCCTCTCAGGCTAGGTCAGATGTTTCTTTCTACTGCAGACAAACTGATCATTGGTCTCAGAGCTGTCCGAACCCTGCATCCCAGCAATAGGCGGCACATTTTCAGGTTCCAAAACGCCTGAAAACCACCAGGCACTAAAGCGTATATTTTCTCAGCCTCTAACTTTGCCTTGGCTGTGATTTCTGCTCATGCAGGTATTATCTCTGTATGTTTATGTAATGCTGAACACAATCATGGAGATGCATGCAAAGGGGAAAGTAATGAAATCTTTTCTTGATTTCCAGTGCACCATTTTTGCCGCCTATCTTCAAAACTGTATGTTGTAGGTCTCAATCAAAAATTACAGGCTTATTCAATCGGCTCTATAATATAAAATGGATAATTAATCATGCCTGATCCAATATTAACATCTAAATCCAGGCACCCTTTCAAACCAATATGGCGATTATGTACAGATGATGCACTTTAGAGAATGTCTGTGTTTATTTTTTTTTCGCTAAGACTGAATTCATCAATCTGAAACGGTGTAAATAACTGCACCAGTATCAATCAAAGACATTGCTTCACACTCTTCCATAATAATTTCACAACTATTTGATGTTTTTATTAGACCAGTTGAACCTCAGACTAACACAGCGGACACCTTCTCAGTCATTACTCATTTAAATACTCAAACCCGCATCCCGGCCGTGCACCACTTTGCCAACTTCCTCGTGAGATTCTCGTGCTAAAACAATCGAAATGATCCACAGTTAATACAACTCAAGCTCCCTCGACCAGCCCATCGATGCTAGCCTTAACCCATGGTTCCCCAATTCTTGAGACAGTTTCTAGCAAGGTGATCAGGAGATCCACAATTAAAACAATTCCTATTTACTCTGTTCCAAAGATGGGGTTGAGTAACTTGCTAGTAGTGTCTCTAATTCATCTACTCGGCGCTTCATCTCGTCCATCGTAGTTTCACTTTGCTTCGGAGGATACATGTTTAACAGATCCCAATGGATGCAGATTACAATTTATTCTTTATTTCTAAGCAACATTCTAATCGTGATAAAAATTCAAATGCCTCTTCCACCGATTTTGGAGAGGTATGGCGTACCTTATTCCCTATTTCACTGGTACCAGCAAGAAAGCGTGTCAGCCCTACATTATTAAGAACTTCCTTACATGACACATATTTCATATAAGCTCTAATTGTCAGTCGCGTCAACTCTCCCATTTGTACAACTACATTTACATTATATTTCCTATTTCTTAATGTCATCTCTGCACGAAATGTTTCCACTAACGCAGGTGAGGAATATACTTTTGTAAAAGCTCTCACGGCTTCTGACTATCCATTCTACTTCGCATCTTTGTCCAACCCCCTATATATCACAAAAGCTACATTAACCAGCAAAGCAGGAAATTGCGAAGCTTGTCTTTATATTCTGTAGCACCCATTTGCACATCTCTTTGAACAGCTTCAATCATGTCTCAGAATCACCTCCTTGGTTACCCGTAACATAAAGTGGAGGTGCGCGTGTGAAAGGACTTTGCTTCAGCCATACTTCTTTATACTTTATCAGCGAGTGATTGTTTCATCTACCAGATGCATACACATACACGCACGCACGCATACACGCATACACGCACGCACGCACGCACACACAACACGCACACAACGCGTGCACACACACACACACACACACACACACACACACACACCACCACCACCACCACCACCACCACCACCACCACCACCACCACCACCACCACCACCACCACCACCACGACCACCACCCATCCACCCACCCCACACCCTCCCCATCCCCCACACACATACATATATACGTATATAATAATGGTGTCTGCTGAGATATCCTGAGAGATAAACATCAACACTATATATGTCCGCACATGTCATTACTAGCAGCACTAACGTCATTAGCATCATTCCTTATTAATGCTTACTATAGTGTTTGATTGCCTACTTACTGTCATGACTATATAGTGTGTCCATTGATCATTGTGTGAATGATTTCTTTATGCGTTGACGCAGTTTTCGCTATGCCCCGTCCATCTGTCGCTATGCTCCACCCAATACCTCGATCGCGTTGGGATCGCTTGATCCACGAATGCCATGACTAACAATTTCCTGAAAACTCTACAGGCAAGCTGTTGAATATCCTGTAACTAACTTCACTGGGTGCTGTTGCTGCCTATGGCGTGATTTACCTATCTACATCATTCATGACGTCATCTTGAAGTTACTGATTATGATGCCATTCTAGACGCCACATAGTTGATTATGACGTCATTTAATGGATGGGTGAACTTGGAAAGGTCCATTCTTTCTTAGTGTTTATGTACGATACCCTTTTGCCATTGGACTGAGCGCACGCGTCGCTGATGTATTTTTGCTGATCAAATAGACATTACAAACATCACATTTTTTTATTTAACGTCTGTTGAAATCTCCGAAGCTCAGTGTCATTAAATACAGAATGCCTTAACTTTCCTTGTTCCGGAGGGAATTTAATATAGTCAGCAAAACAAAATGGCGGTATAGTGATGAAGGAAAAAATTAAAATTATTTCTTTCTGACATTACTTCAGTTTATTCACCCATCATATGACATCATATGATATCATAAATTATTAAATTGTAAATCTATCAAAGACATACAATTGATAAACTTGACCGACGTTTCAATTTTCAATTATAGCCTTACTATTCTTAGTAGTATTACTATTGACACATTGTAGGTATAAATAATGTTAATGTATATACGTAAGTATCAAATTGCATTTTATTGTAAAATTAGTATTTAGCATTGTAACATACCGCCTTTTATAGTCTTGTAGGGAAACAGTCGAATCCAAGTTAGTTTGACTTGTGACTCAATCCCATTGCTATTAATTGACAATAACATATGTTTAAAACAAAAACAATGTCTCGATAGAGCCCGTCTTTAACCCTTAGCTTAACACATTATACGAATTGTATGTCTTTGCCATTTAATACATATTCTGTTGAATATTTTGAAGCTGATTTGACTGGAATATGGCAGCAACTGCGCCCAGTCAAATTAGCTTCAAAATATTTAAAAGCGTACGTGTATAAGTTTCTGAAGATTGATAGTAAGACAGTTCAGAGATCGATCGATCTCAACACAGAGGCGGTGTGGGTGAAGCTTAGATAGAGGTGGTCACGGCATAGCTAAAACTGGAAAGGACCATTCTACTTCTGATTCCACCACCATTGATGTATTTACGAAATCTCACGTTATCTTATACATAATCTATCAGTACAATACAACATTTGATATGAGATTAGATCAGTAATACCTACGCATATGTAACCATTAGATACCTGTTTGCGACAGTTGACACCTATATATTATCAGATTGGCGAGAAAACATTGGTGACACCAGACCTAGTATTTATTATGCTAATACTGACCAAGTTATGGCAGACACAAATAAAGAATTCCTGGAATGAAGGCCCATCCTTAATCATACCGTGCTAGCTAGTGTGACTAGGTAATCTCGATGCCCAAGAGCAGCAGCTGGTATGCCTGGGAAATTGCTTCGCTGACATCCACGAGCCGACACATGGCATTACATTTTAACACACTGAAGGGAGCTGCCATGTACGCTATACAGTTAGAGAATTTAGACAGGCTTAATCAATCAGAAGATTCCCAACACAGCAGCATAGAACCTCTTTGCAAATAAATGAGCAATTTGATGCAGTTTAAACCATCAATCCAATAATCAATATATGAAGACGTAAATGTTCTGAATGTGTTTCAACAATTGCGATATAAAATTCGAGTCCGTAGTAATGAATATAGTGAAAATCTAGAAAAAGAGAACGAACAAACATTGGAGGTGATGAAACAAGGGAGATGGAGAGTGAAGACTTGGAATCAAGTCATTTATACTGTGAAGCCGGAGACGAAGAAGAAGCCAAAGGCAATCAGGATCAATTAACCATATCCCAAAATGTTTAACATGCGTTACAAATTGAACAATCATGGTTAGAAGAGGAGGAGGAAGATGGCGAAGAAAACGTAGCTAGCAATAGTGTAGATGGCGATTCTATTTCCATATATGCTGATGCTTTGATTGCAGAGTGTACCAAGATATTGCTACAGTGGAGAAAATTACAAACCTCTACCTGCATTAAAATATTTCATTAGGAGATTAAAATTGTTATCAACGAGGAGGAGTACGCATAAATTGAGGGGGTGGGGATGGGGAGGGGGGTGGGGGGGGGAGAGATGCATGAGTATATACGTACCAATCTAGATGTGGTCACTGATGATAACGATGATGATCATGATGCTGAAAATATGGATACTACTGATGAGTAAGGTATCAAGTTACATACTGGCTAATGGATCTCTACAACATTGACTATTTGTTTAGACTATTAACCTAAAAGATTTGGTTATCGTATATACTATTATATTTAAAATAAAGTGTGAATATAAATGAAAAAATATCTTGTATGTTTCATGCTAAGTTTTAAACATAAAATGTAACTTTTATTCCAATATCTAGTTTGTGTGTGTGCATGAACTGACGAGCCGCAAGTTCTTACCAATATCATTACTTGGGGTGTTGCATACAAAGTATAGTGGCCGCAGCCAGGTAAAAAAAAAAACCTATTTCGAAATGATGCTATGGTCTGGGATTGTCGCTATATGTCTGTATGTGCACCTGCATGGTTCACGCACAGACGCATATCCACAACCCTTAAGCCAGACCATCATCTCCAATGCGGTTTTACATATATAATATAACATAGGGCGGGCATAGTGATGGCTCAGTGCGTCAGCTATACTATGGATGCAAAACCCTTTTGGAAGTGATACTATGCCTACACGCTGATAGCCATACGCCTGGATGTTCAGCCATAGTGCCCCTGCAATGCGAGTGCATGTACGACTGCAGCCATATTGTGCCCGCAATCTGCCCGCCATCAGCGTGAAGGCATAACATCACTTCCAATAGGGGTTTGCATCCATTGTATAACAGGTGCACTGCACCCGCACTACGCATACACTTGTACCCTTGGCCATAATCGTCACTGTAGCCTGCCGCTGATCAAGTAGCTTCTGTCGCCACAGTCGGCCATTTTGCTGATAGGTTATTATTGGCCTTTCTAGATCAGATCACTTCCAGTTGGATCAGAACAGCTATGCATCACTAGGCCGTGAGTTCAATCCAGATTCGGAAGACACATGCGCGCGTTCACACTCTAGGTACCCTGGCTGTGCAGACTGCACCTAAACATCAGATGCCTTTATTTTCAAACCAAAAGAATTAGTAGCTTAAGTTACATTTCTCATAACACGCACAGACGCACGCGCACACACACCACACCACGCCCCATACCCCACAACCCACCCCAACACACACACACACACTCACACACACACACCCACACACACGCACGCACGCACGCACGCACGCACGCACGCACGCACGCACGCACGCACGCACGCACGCACGCACGCACGCACGCACGCACGCACGCACGCACGCACGCACGCACGCACGCACGCACGCACGCACGCACGCACGCACGCACGCACGCACGCACGCACGCACGCACGCACGCACGCACGCACGCACGCACACATGAATACTTGCACGGACAAGCGTGCACACATGCATAAATTCACAAAAACAATTACACACACACACAGCCCTTTCCCCCATTATAAAACTACTACGTCTATTACTACTACTACTACTACTACTACTACTACTACTACTACTACTACTACTACTACTACTACTACTACTACTACTACTACTACTACTACCACCACCACCACTACTACTACTACTACTACTAGTACTACTGCTTCTGCTACTGCTGCTGCTGCTGCTAATACACATTTATAGTACGAATACTTGCATACTCGCGGGAGCGCTGTGCCGTTGACATTGTCTGCTGGTGTTTGGATTGATCTGTCCATTGTCTCTTCAGCCAGGAACAATAGCTCTATGTACTGAAGAATTGATTAACTACAATGGATTGAATGGTCAGGCTTAGAGCCCTTCATCCAGGAATAATTAGTCTACATACCCGAACTCCCACCTTCCCAGTGTCTCTTTATCCAGGGAACAATAGATCTATGTAGCTGTTCCGTAACCCACACCCCTCCCATCCATTTCATGGGCCGTTACACCCGTCAATCAATCATCAGAACACGTTATTAGATCTACATGCCTAATGACTACAGATGGCTGCAGCAATATAGGCATAATTCTGATGCTCAAAAGCAGTCACGCGACCTCATTTTGGACAATTCTTCCCATCTGTTTCATGGCTCACTAGACCTGTCAATCATCAATGGATCTGCATACCAAACGCGAGTGGCAGGCTGGGACACGCTTTTGCTTGGTTGAGATGGGTTGGGATGACGTGTGACGCCATCTCATTAGCATATTAAGCCACCCCCACCTTTTCCCCCCACTCTCGACCAATCGGAATTGAGTATTTTTTGCCGCCCTTCTAATGTGGCAGTGGCATTGTCAACGTCGTTGCCATCCTTGTTGACGATGTTGCTGTTGCTATTCTTGTTGTTGTTGTTATTATTTCTGTAGTTTTCATTGTTGTTGTTATTGTTACATTTCAAGTGTTTGCGTTTCTGCTATGATTTGTCGTCGTCATCGTGATAGATATTTAATATTATCTTTCAGGCGTGTCTGTACTTCTAGTTATAAACACACGTTTATCATTTAATGACAGATTTTCATTGGTCAGATAACGCATAAGAAATATTTTCATTGGTTAGATAAGGTGTAATAACCACAGATGCCCAATAACGCTGCAAATGTTTCCTAGCGACAACGGCGGCTAACATGTAAACGAATGATAGGATAGGTAATGTTGCTGATTTAAATTTCATTATATATATATATGCGATCTAGATTTGAAAAACGTGTGTAGATTTGAATGATAGACACAGAAAGTCCAAAATAACAATGTCATTGTTTTTGTGTCGCATTGGTCAGAAACCCTAAGCACGTGACGCGTCACAATGACGAAAACGAATAGAAGAATATGGTGTATTCAAACGGGTTCCAGGGATCGATTTTATTGGAAAATGTGCTAAGATATCAGTGTATGTGATAAACAGAATCATTTTCGACTCGATTAATAATAATGATATGAAATGTGACCTCGTTCTAGATTCTCCATGCCGAATATCGTAAGATAAAAACAAACTAGTGTCATATCTACGCGTTATGTAGCTTGGCTGAATTAGGCTACGCGCTACATTTACCCGTATGTGCAGAGGATTATGAGTGTACACAAATCACATAGCATCCCACACATATGTGATTAGAGACCTATCTATAACGACCACGTGCTTTTAGGGCGATACAATAGAATTTCTCATCTTTAGTCGCTCACTTTTTAATGGACCCTATTGTACCTGGTATAGACAGGCTACAGACATGTCGTCTGTGAAGCTTAACCCCCTCTTGTGTCGACTTAACCCTTTAATTGTCAAACTGACCAAAAACAACTTTGCAGTGGTCTTCAGACAAGACTATTTGAAAGGGCTAGTGTAGAGTATTGTTGAATATTTACAACTCGAATGACTGGCTGGATAACCGAGCCAGTATTCTAGTGATAAATTTTCAAAAATACTCTTCTCTCGGCCTGCAGATAGACACTGGCTAAGTAAAAACTGTAAGTTTCTTTAAACCATTACCCCTTTAATGGGCAAGCCGGCGAAAAAATTATTCAGTGGTAAATTTACAAAAACAGTCTTCTAAAATTAAAATATCTTTAAAATATTATACTATCAAGTAGTATTTTGAGCGCATTGAGGCGTTGTTGACACAAGAGGTGTTAAATCATAATCTCATAACACGAATATGTTCATTCCCCCACCCTGATCGAGCGACCACTTGGCTATTTGGCCCAGCATATAGTTGTTCTTTAAGATAGATTTCATTCTTCCGACCTCCTATCTACACCATTATTTCCTATTGTTTTTACCAGCGTGTAATACTACACATCATTCCCTTTCGTTCCTGTCCTTATTAGCATCCGTTTCATGATATATAACGTGGTTTTTCAGGACAGGTGTACCATGCTCACAGATTCCGTAAGCAAAGTGTGATCTAATTTGAATAATTTTCCTGCCGTATCTTCCAAAACAGAGACCTAGGTTGGAAACCATCTCAACTATTTTGGAACTAGATTGACAGGAAATTGACGCTGTCTAATGCACCAAGCAATATCAGTTAAATTCTTATCAGCGTCGGCAAGGTGTGAATAGCTTCTCTCTGATGAAGTGGGTACGAAGCAATGAAGTGTGTGTTATAGTTTACGACACACATGGTTCGTGGGTCAGGTTATATTGTGTGTTTTCTATCCTGAGATACGTGAGTCAAGACCATGTACTTCAAGCCTATAAAATAAGACTGTGATGTTTGTCCTGTACATTTGTGCACGTGTCTGTTTCTGACGTGTTCGTGATCAAAGCAATCAAACGAGATTTCCATCAGTAAGGTAAGAAACTGTAATATTGTAATATAGTGACGCGGGTGGGGTGGGGGGGGGGGTGGTTGGGGGGGTGGTTGGGGTGAGTTCCAAACTAGATGATATAAATCAAATGACACCCCACCCTCTACCACCTAACACTAGGGCAATCAGAAACTGCAGTCGGAAAATATGCTATATTAAAATAGGCTATATGTTTCAAGCACTGCTACCACTGAGAGGGTTTGTGCTGTCGGCCGCCAAACCTTACCAGTCTAGCTACCCGATTTACATAGAGATGTGAGAAGTAGACCCGTTGAACTTGGGAGATTGCTGTTCTGACATCGGCGAGGTGATACGCAAGTTTGCTCGGCGCACATCCTGCGCTTCGCTTTACGACGATGAGCTGGCTAATGCAGGACTCGGCTCGCGGCGACTAGGAGAAAGGACTTAGCCTCTATTCCGATCATTCTTACACACATTTATCTACTCAAATCGTTAACCGCTCTTGTGTCCACTTAACCCTTTAATTGCGAAAATGGCCAAGAAACAACATTGCACTGGTCTTCAGACATGGCTATTTGAAAGGTCTAGAGAAGAGTATTTTTGAATATTTACCACGAGAATGACTAGCTCGGTAACCGAGCCAGTCATTCTAGTGATAAGTTTTCAAAAGTACTCTTCTCTCCGGCTGAAGATAGAAACTGGCTAAGTAAAAACTTTAATTATTGTATACCATTACCCCGTTAATGATCAGGACGGAGAAAAGGTTTAAGTGGTAAATTTACAAAAAGTCTTCTAAAATTAACATATCTTGAAAAATATTGACCATCAAAATGTTCAATTGATATATCAAGTAGTATTTTGAGCACTTTGAGGCGCTGTGGACACAAGAGGGGTTAATATTCCATTTTTTTTAGAAGCATGCCTAAATTACTGAACTAAGCGAGTCCAAAATACTGAACTAAGCGAGTCCAAAATACT
Organism: Chaetoderma sp. LZ-2023a; assembly: GCA_034401795.1. Classification (NCBI taxonomy): domain Eukaryota; kingdom Metazoa; phylum Mollusca; class Caudofoveata; order Chaetodermatida; family Chaetodermatidae; genus Chaetoderma; species Chaetoderma sp. LZ-2023a. The sequence goes on along the minus strand of CM067361.1, from coordinate 12,741,206 downwards.
GAACTAAGCGAGTGCAGTGGAAAGATTTTCAATGTTCACACTATGTCATGAGCTTTATAGATTTGCGCACTGTCCTTATTCCCTCGTGTGTCAACATCGCCCGTATGCTCTCTTGTGTCAACAATGACCTTATCCGCTCTTGTGTCAACAGTGTCCTTATCCCCTCTTGTGACAACAGTGTCCTTATCCCCTCTTGTGTCAACAGTGTCCTTATCCCCTCTTGTGACAACAGTGTCCTTATCCCCTCTTGTGACAACAGTGTCCTTAACCCTTCGTGTGTAAACAGTGCCCTTATCCCATGTTCTGTCAACAGTGCCCTTAACCCATCTTGTCTCAACAGGGCCATTATCCCCACTTGTGTCAACAATGCCCTTATCTCGTCTTGTGTAAACAGTGTCCTTAACCCCTCTTGTGTCAACAGTGCCCTTAACCCATCTTGAATTAACTGTGCCCTTATCCGTTCTTGTGTCAACAGCGCCTCAAAGCCCTTTTGTGTCAACAGTGCCCTTAATCCATCTTGTATTAACAGTGCCCTTAACACCTCTTGTTTCAACAGCGCCCTTAACCCCTCTTGTGTCAAAAGTGTCGTTAACCCGTCTTTTCTCAACAGCAACTCAAAGCCCTCTTTTGTCAACATAATCCTTATCCCCTCTTGTGTCAACAGTGGCTCAAAGCCCTCTTGTGTCAATATTGCCGTTAACCCTTCGTGTGTCAACAGTGCCTCAAAGCCCCCTTGTGTCAACACAGCCATTAACCCCTCTTGTGTCAACAGTGCCCTTACCCCCCTCCTGTGTCAACAGTGCCTCAAAGCCCCCGTGTGTCAACAGAGCCCTTAACACCTCTTGTGTCAACAGTGCCTCAAAGCCCTCCTGGGTCAACAGTTGCCTTATCCCCTATTGTGTCAACAGTGCCCTTATCCCCTCTTGTGTCAACAGCGCCCTTAACACCTCTTGTGTTAATAGTGTCCTTGCCCCCTCTTGTGTCAACAGAGTCCTTAACCCATCCTGTGTCAACAGTGCCTTATCCCCTCTTGTGTCAACAGTGCCCTTATCCCCTCTTGTGTCAACAGCGCCCTTAACACCTCTTGTGCTAACAGCGCCCTTAACCCCTCTTCTGTCAACAGCGTCCTTAACACCTCTTGTGTCAAGAGTGCCCTTAACATCGCTCGTGTCAACAGTGCCCTTAACACCTCTTGCGTCAACTGTGCCCTTAACCCAGCTAGTGTCAACAGTGCCCTTAACCCGTCGTGTGCCAACACAGGCCCAGCTTGTGTTAACAGTGTCATTATCCCCTCTTGTTTCAATAACGCCATTAACCTCTCTTGTGTCAATAGCGGCCGTAACCCCACTTGTGTCAACAGTATCCGTATCCCCTCTTGTGTCAACAGCGCCCTTAACCCCACTTGTGTCAACAGTGTCGTTAACCCCTCTTGTCTCAACACCACCTCAAAGCCATCTTGTGTCAGCATAGCCCTTATCCTTCTTGTGTTAACAGTGCCTCAAAGCCCTCTTGTGCCAAAGTTGTCCTTAACCATCTCGTGTCAACAGTGCCCTTTATCCCGCTTGTGTCCACATCGCCTCAAAACCCTCGTGTGTCAACAGGGCCATAACCCCCTCTTGTGTCAAAAGTGCCATTTAACCCGCGTGTGTCAATATTGTCATTAATCCCAGTTGTGTCAACAGTGCCCTTAACCCATCTTCTGTCAACAGCGTCCTTAACACCTCTTGTGTCAAGAGTGCCCTTAACACCTCTTGTGTCATCAGTGACCTTAATCATTCTATTGTTAACAGTGCCCTTATCCCGTTCTTATGTCAACAGCGCCTCAAAGTCCTTTGTGTCACCAGTGCCATAATCCCTCTTGCGTCAACAGTGCCCTTAACCCCTCTTGTTTCAATAGCGCCTTACCCCTCTTGTGGCAACAGTGCCCTTAACGCCCCTTGTGTCAACAGTGCCCTTATCCCGTTCTTATGTCAACAGCGCCTCAAAGTCCTTTGTGTCACCAGTGCCCTTAGGCCCTCTTGTTTCACTAGCGCCATTAATCCCTCTTGTGTCAACGCAGCCCTTAACCCCTCTGGTGTCAACAGCGCCCTTAAACCCTCTTGTGTCAACAGCGCCTCAACGCCCTTTTGTGTCAACAGTGCCCCTACTCCCTCTTGTGTTAACAGTGCCCTTAACACCTCTTGTGCCAACAACGCATTTAACCCCTCTTCTGTCAACAGCTTCCTTACCACCTCTTGTGTCAACAGTCCCCCTATCCCCTTCTTGTGTCAACAGCGCCTCAAAGCCCTTTTGTTTCTCCAATGCCCTAATCCCTCTTGTGTCAACAGTGCCCTTAACCCCTCTTGTGTCAACAGTGCCTTTAACCCCTCTTGTGTCAACAGTTCCCTTAACCCCTCTTGCGTCAACGCCACCCTTTGTGTTAACAAAGCCCTTAACCCATCTTCTGTTAACAGTGCCCTTAATCCCGCTTATGTCAACAACGCATCAAAGCCATCGTGTGTCAACAGGGCCCTTATCCCCTCCTGCGTCAACAGTGCCATTTACCCCTCTTGGGTCAACAGTGCACTTAATCCCCCTTGTGACAACAGTGCCCTTAACCCCTTTTGTGTCAACAGAGCCCTTAACCCATATTGTGCCAACAGCACCTCAAAGCTCTCTTGTGTCAACAGTTACCTGATCCACTCTTGTGTCAACAGTGCCTCAACCCGTCTTGTGTCAACGGAGCCTCAAAGCCCTCTTCTGTCAATAGTGACCGTAACCCCTTTTGTGCCAACAGTGCCCTTAACTATCTTGCGTCAACAGTGCACCAAAGCCCTATTGTGTCAACAGTGTCCTTAACCCATCTTGTGCCAAAAGTTCCCTTATCCCCTCTCGTGTCAACAGTACCCTTATCCCCTCTTGTGTCAACAGCGCCCTTAACACCTCTTGTGTTAATAGTGTCCTTGCCCCCTCTTGTGTCAACAGTGCCTTATCCCCTCTTGTGTCAACAGTATCCTTATCCCCTCATATGTCAACAGCACCCTTAACACCTCTTGTGCTAACAGCGCCCTTAACCCCTCTTCTGTCAACAGCGTCCTTAACACCTCTTGTGTCAAGAGAGCCCTTAACATCACTCGTGTCAACAGTGCCCTTAACACCTCTTGCGTCAACTGTGCCCTTAACCCAGCTAGTGTCAACAGTGCCCTTAACCCGTCTTGTGCCAACACTGGCCCAGCTTGTGTTAACAGTGTCATTATCCCCTCTTGTTTCAATAACGCCATTAACCTCTCGTGTGTCAATAGCGGCCGTAACCCCACTTGTGTCAACAGTGTCCTTATCCCCTCTTGTGTCAACAGCGCCCTTAATCCCACTTGTGTCAATAGTGTCATTAACCCCTCTTATGTAAACAGTGGCCTTATCCCTTCTTGTTTCAATAGCGCCATTAACCTCTCTTGTGTCAACAGCGGCCGTAACCCCACTTGTGTCAACAGTGTCCGTATCCCCTCTTGTGTCAACAGCGTCCTTAACCCCACTTGTGTCAACAGTGTCGTTAACCCCTCTTGTCTCAACACCACCTCAAAGCCATCTTGTGTCAGCATAGCCCTTATCCTTCTTGTGTTAACAGTGCCTCAAAGCCCTCTTGTGCCAAAATTGTCCTTAACCATCTTGTGTCAACAGTGCCCTTTATCCCGCTTGTGTCCACATCGCCTCAAAACCCTCGTGTGTCAACATGGCCATAACCCCCTCTTGTGTCAAAAGTGCCATTTAACCCGCGTGTGTCAATATTGTCATTAATCCCCGTTGTGTCAACAGTGCCCTTAACCCCTCTTCTGTCAACAACGCATCAAAGCCATCGTGTGTCAACAGGGCCCTTATCCCCTCCTGCGTCAACAGTGCCATTTACCCCTTTGGGTCAACAGTGCACTTAATCCCCCTTGTGACAACAGTGCCCTTAACCCCTTTTGTGTCAACAGAGCCCTTAACCCCTCTTGTGCCAACAGCACCTCAAAGCTCTCTTGTGTCAACAGTTCCCTTACCCCCTCTCGTGTCAACAGTGCACTTATCCCCTCTTGTGTCAACAGCGCCCGTAACACCTCTTGTGTTAATAGTGTCCTTGCCCCCTCTTATGTCAACAGAGTCCTTAACCCATCCTGTGTCAAAAGTGCCTTATCCCCTCTTGTGTCAACAGTGCCCTTAATCCCTCTTCTGTCAACAGCGTCCTTAGCACCTCTTGTGTCAAGAGTGCCCTTAGCACCTCTTGTGTCATCAGTGACCTTAATCATTCTAGTGTTAACAGTGCCCTTAACCCCTCTTGTTTCAATAGCGCCCTTACCCCTCTTGTGGCAACATTGCCCTTAACGCCTCGTGTGTCAACAGTGCCCTTATCCCGTTCTTATGTCAACAGCGCCTCAAAGTCCTTTGTGTCACCAGTGCCATAATCCCTCTTGCGTCAACAGTGCCCTTAACCCCTCTTGTTTCAATAGCGCCCTTACCCCTCTTGTGGCAACAGTGCCCTTAACGCCTCTTGTGTCAACAGTGCCCTTATCCCGTTCTTATGTCAACAGCGCCTCAAAGTCCTTTGTGTCACCAGTGCCATAATCCCTCTTGTGTCAACAGTGCCCTTAGCCCCTCTTGTTTCACTAGCGCCATTAATTCCTCTTGTGTCAACGCAGCCCTTAACCCCTCTTGTGTCAACAGCGCCCTTAAACCCTCTTTTGTCAACAGCGCCTCAACGTCCTTTTGTGTCAACAGTGCCCCTACTCCCTCTTGTGTTAACAGTGCCCTTAACACCTCTTGTGCCAACAACGCATTTAACCCCTCTTCTGTCAACAGCGTCCTTACCACCTCTTGTGTCAACAGTCCCCCTATCCCCTTCTTGTGTCAACAGCGCCTCAAAGCCCTTCTGTTTCACCAATGCCCTAATCCCTCTTGTGTCAACAGTGCCCTTAACCCCTCTTGTGTCAACAGTGCCTTTAACCCCTCTTGTGTCAACAGTGTCGTTAACCCCTCTTGTCTCAACACCACCTCAAAGCCATCTTGTGTCAGCATAGCCCTTATCCTTCTTGTGTTAACAGTGCCTCAAAGCCCTCTTGTGCCAAAATTGTCCTTAACCATCTTGTGTCAACAGTGCCCTTTATCCCGCTTGTGTCCACATCGCCTCAAAACCCTCGTGTGTTAACATGGCTATAACCCCCTCTTGTGTCAAAAGTGCCATTTAACCCGCGTGTGTCAATATTGTCATTAATCCCCGTTGTGTCAACAGTGCCCTTAACCCCTCTTCTGTCAACAACGCATCAAAGCCATCGTGTGTCAACAGGGCCCTTATCCCCTCCTGCGTCAACAGTGCCATTTACCCCTCTTGGGTCAACAGTGCACTTAATCCCCCTTGTGACAACAGTGCCCTTAACCCCTTTTGTGTCAACAGAGCCCTTAACCCCTCTTGTGCCAACAGTGCACTTATCCCCTCTTGTGCCAACAGCACCTCAAAGCTCTCTTGTGTCAACAGTTCCCTTATCCCCTCTCGTGTCAACAGTGCACTTATCCCCTCTTGTGTCAACAGCGCCCTTAACACCTCTTGTGTTAATAGTGTCCTTGCCCCCTCTTATGTCAACAGAGTCCTTAACCCATCCTGTGTCAAAAGTGCCTTATCCCCTCTTGTGTCAACAGTGCCCTTAATCCCTCTTCTGTCAACAGCGTCCTTAGCACCTCTTGTGTCAAGAGTGCCCTTAACACCTCTTGTGTCATCAGTGACCTTAATCATTATAGTGTTAACAGTGCCCTTAACCCCTCTTGTTTCAATAGCGCCCTTACCCCTCTTGTGGCAACATTGCCCTTAACGCCTCGTGTGTCAACAGTGCCCTTATCCCGTTCTTATGTCAACAGCGCCTCAAAGTCCTTTGTGTCACCAGTGCCATAATCCCTCTTGTGTCAACAGTGCCCTTAGCCCCTCTTGTTTCACTTGCGCCATTAATCCCTCTTGTGTCAACGCAGCCCTTAACCCCTCTTGTGTCAACAGCGCCCTTAAACCCTCTTTTGTCAACAGCGCCTCAACGCCCTTTTGTGTCAACAGTGCCCCTACTCCCTCTTGTGTTAACAGTGCCTTTAACACCTCTTGTGCCAACAACGCATTTAACCCCTCTTCTGTCAACAGCGTCCTTACCACCTCTTGTGTCAACAGTCCCCCTATCCCGTTCTTGTGTCAACAGCGCCTCAAAGCCCTTCTGTTTCACCAATGCCCTAATCCCTCTTGTGTCAACAGTGCCCTTAACCCCTCTTGTGTCAACAGTGCCTTTAACCCCTCTTGTGTCAACAGTGTCGTTAACCCCTCTTGTCTCAACACCACCTCAAAGCCATCTTGTGTCAGCATAGCCCTTATCCTTCTTGTGTTAACAGTGCCTCAAAGCCCTCTTGTGCCAAAATTGTCCTTAACCATCTTGTGTCAACAGTGCCCTTTATCCCGCTTGTGTCCACATCGCCTCAAAACCCTCGTGTGTCAACATGGCCATAACCCCCTCTTGTGTCAAAAGTGCCATTTAACCCGCGTGTGTCAATATTGTCATTAATCCCCGTTGTGTCAACAGTGCCCTTAACCCCTCTTCTGTCAACAACGCATCAAAGCCATCGTGTGTCAACAGGGCCCTTATCCCCTCCTGCGTCAACAGTGCCATTTACCCCTCTTGGGTCAACAGTGCACTTAATCCCCCTTGTGACAACAGTGCCCTTAACCCCTTTTGTGTCAACAGAGCCCTTAACCCCTCTTGTGCCAACAGTGCACTTATCCCCTCTTGTGCCAACATCACCTCAAAGCTCTCTTGTGTCAACAGTTCCCTTATCCCCTCTCGTGTCAACAGTGCACTTATCCCCTCTTGTGTCAACAGCGCCCTTAACACCTCTTGTGTTAATAGTGTCCTTGCCCCCTCTTATGTCAACAGAGTCCTTAACCCATCCTGTGTCAAAAGTGCCTTATCCCCTCTTGTGTCAACAGTGCCCTTAATCCCTCTTCTGTCAACAGCGTCCTTAGCACCTCTTGTGTCAAGAGTGCCCTTAACACCTCTTGTGTCATCAGTGACCTTAATCATTCTAGTGTTAACAGTGCCCTTAACCCCTCTTGTTTCAATAGCGCCCTTACCCCTCTTGTGGCAACATTGCCCTTAACGCCTCGTGTGTCAACAGTGCCCTTATCCCGTTCTTATGTCAACAGCGCCTCAAAGTCCTTTGTGTCACCAGTGCCATAATCCCTCTTGCGTCAACAGTGCCCTTAACCCCTCTTGTTTCACTAGCGCCATTAATCCCGCTTGTGTCAACGCAGCCCTTAACCCCTCTTGTGTCAACAGCGCCCTTAAACCCTCTTGTGTCAACAGCGCCTCAACGCCCTTTTGTGTCAACAGTGCCCCTACTCCCTATTGTGTTAACAGTGCCCTTAACACCTCTTGTGCCAACAACGCATTTAACCCCTCTTCTGTCAACAGCGTCCTTACCACCTCTTGTGTCAACAGTCCCCATATCCCCTTCTTGTGTCAACAGCGCCTCAAAGCCCTTCTGTTTCACCAATGCCCTAATCCCTCTTGTGTCAACAGTGCCCTTAACCCCTCTTGTGTCAACAGTGCCTTTAACCCCTCTTGTGTCAACAGTTCCCTTAACCCCTCTTGCGTAAACGCCACCCTTTGTGTTAACAAAGCCCTTAACCCATCTTCTGTTAACAGTGCCCTTAATCCCGCTTATGTCAACAACGCATCAAAGCCATCGTGTGTCAACAGGGCCCTTATCCCCTCCTGCGTCAACAGTGCCATTTACCCCTCTTGGGTCAACAGTGCACTTAATCCCCCTTGTGACAACAGTGCCCTTAACCCCTTTTGTGTCAACAGAGCCCTTAACCCCTCTTGTGCCAACACCACCTCAAAGCTCTCTTGTGTCAACAGTTACCTGATCCACTCTTGTGTCAACAGTGCCTCAACCCGTCTTGTGTCAACGGAGCCTCAAAGCCCTCTTCTGTCAATAGTGACCATAACCCCTTTTGTGCCAACAGTGCCCTTAACCCGTTCTTATGTCAACAGCGCCTCAAAGTCCTTTGTGTCATTAGTGCCATAATCCCTCTTGCGTCAACAGTGCCCTTAACCCGTCGTGTGCCAACACTGGCCCAGCTTGTGTTAACAGTGTTATTATCCCCTCTTGTTTCAATAACGCCATTAACCTCTCTTGTGTCAATAGCGGCCGTAACCCCACTTGTGTCAACAGTATCCGTATCCCCTCTTGTGTCAACAGCGCCCTTAACCCCACTTGTGTCAACAGTGTCGTTAACCCCTCTTGTCTCAACACCACCTCAAAGCCATCTTGTGTCAGCATAGCCCTTATCCTTCTTGTGTTAACAGTGCCTCAAAGCCCTCTTGTGCCAAAGTTGTCCTTAACCATCTTGTGTCAACAGTGCCCTTTATCCCGCTTGTGTCCACATCGCCTCAAAACCCTCGTGTGTCAACAGGGCCATAACCCCCTCTTGTGTCAAAAGTGCCATTTAACCCGCGTGTGTCAATATTGTCATTAATCCCCGTTGTGTCAACAGTGCCCTTAACCCATCTTCTGTCAACAGCGTCCTTAACACCGCTTGTGTCAAGAGTGCCCTTAACACCTCTTGTGTCATCAGTGACCGTAATCATTCTATTGTTAACAGTGCCCTTATCCCGTTCTTATGTCAACAGCGCCTCAAAGTCCTTTGTGTCACCAGTGCCATAATCCCTCTTGCGTCAACAGTGCCCTTAACCCCTCTTGTTTCAATAGCGCCCTTACCCCTCTTGTGGCAACAGTGCCCTTAACGCCCCTTGTGTCAATAGTGCCCTTATCCCGTTCTTATGTCAACAGCGCCTCAAAGTCCTTTGTGTCACCAGTGCCCTTAGGCCCTCTTGTTTCACTAGCGCCATTAATCCCTCTTGTGTCAACGCAGCCCTTAACCCCTCTGGTGTCAACAGCGCCCTTAAACCCTCTTGTGTCAACAGCGCATCAACGCCCTTTTGTGTCAACAGTGCCCCTACTCCCTCTTGTGTTAACAGTGCCCTTAACACCTCTTGTGCCAACAACGCATTTAACCCCTCTTCTGTCAACAGCGTCCTTACCACCTCTTGTGTCAACAGTCCCCCTATCCCCTTCTTGTGTCAACAGCGCCTCAAAGCCCTTTTGTTTCTCCAATGCCCTAATCCCTCTTGTGTCAACAGTGCCCTTAACCCCTCTTGTGTCAACAGTGCCTTTAACCCCTCTTGTGTCAACAGTTCCCTTAACCCCTCTTGCGTCAACGCCACCCTTTGTGTTAACAAAGCCCTTAACCCATCTTCTGTTAACAGTGCCCTTAATCCCGCTTATGTCAACAACGCATCAAAGCCATCGTGTGTCAACAGGGCCCTTATCCCCTCCTGCGTCAACAGTGCCATTTACCCCTCTTGGGTCAACAGTGCACTTAATCCCCCTTGTGACAACAGTGCCCTTAACCCCTTTTGTGTCAACAGAGCCCTTAACCCCTCTTGTGCCAACAGCACCTCAAAGCTCTCTTGTGTCAACAGTTACCTGATCCACTCTTGTGTCAACAGTGCCTCAACCCGTCTTGTGTCAACGGAGCCTCAAAGCCCTCTTCTGTCAATAGTGACCGTAACCCCTTTTGTGCCGACAGTGCCCTTAACTATCTTGCGTCAACAGTGCACCAAAGCCCTATTGTGTCAACAGTGTCCTTAACCCATCTTGTGCCAAAAGTTCCCTTATCCCCTCTCGTGTCAACAGTACCCTTATCCCCTCTTGTGTCAACAGCGCCCTTAACACCTCTTGTGTTAATAGTGTCCTTGCCCCCTCTTGTGTCAACAGAGTCCTTAGCCCATCCTGTGTCAACAGTGCCTTATCCCCTCTTGTGTCAACAGTATCCTTATCCCCTCTTGTGTCAACAGCACCCTTAACACCTCTTGTGCTAACAGCGCCCTTAACCCCTCTTCTGTCAACAGCGTCCTTAACACCTCTTGTGTCAAGAGTGCCCTTAACATCGCTCGTGTCAACAGTGCCCTTAACACCTCTTGCGTCAACTGTGCCCTTAACCCAGCTAGTGTCAACAGTGCCCTTAACCCGTCTTGTGCCAACACTGGCCCAGCTTGTGTTAACAGTGTCATTATCCCCTCTTGTTTCAATAACGCCATTAACCTCTCGTGTGTCAATAGCGGCCGTAACCCCACTTGTGTCAACAGTGTCCTTATCCCCTCTTGTGTCAACAGCGCCCTTAATCCCACTTGTGTCAATAGTGTCATTAACCCCTCTTATGTAAACAGTGGCCTTATCCCTTCTTGTTTCAATAGCGCCATTAACCTCTCTTGTGTCAACAGCGGCCGTAACCCCACTTGTGTCAACAGTGTCCGTATCCCCTCTTGTGTCAACAGCGCCCTTAACCCCACTTGTGTCAACAGTGTCGTTAACCCCTCTTGTCTCAACACCACCTCAAAGCCATCTTGTGTCAGCATAGCCCTTATCCTTCTTGTGTTAACAGTGCCTCAAACCCTCTTGTGCCAAAATTGTCCTTAACCATCTTGTGTCAACAGTGCCCTTTATCCCGCTTGTGTCCACATCGCCTCAAAACCCTCGTGTGTCAACATGGCCATAACCCCCTCTTGTGTCAAAAGTGCCATTTAACCCGCGTGTGTCAATATTTTCATTAATCCCCGTTGTGTCAACAGTGCCCTTAACCCCTCTTCTGTCAACAACGCATCAAAGCCATCGTGTGTCAACAGGGCCCTTATCCCCTCCTGCGTCAACAGTGCCATTTACCCCTCTTGGGTCAACAGTGCACTTAATCCCCCTTGTGACAACAGTGCCCTTAACCCCTTTTGTGTCAACAGAGCCCTTAACCCCTCTTGTGCCAACAGCACCTCAAAGCTCTCTTGTGTCAACAGTTCCCTTATCCCCTCTCGTGTCAACAGTGCACTTATCCCCTCTTGTGTCAACAGCGCCCTTAACACCTCTTGTGTTAATAGTGTCCTGGCCCCCTCTTATGTCAACAGAGTCCTTAACCCATCCTGTGTCAAAAGTGCCTTATCCCCTCTTGTGTCAACAGTGCCCTTAATCCCTCTTCTGTCAACAGCGTCCTTAGCACCTCTTGTGTCAAGAGTGCCCTTAGCACCTCTTGTCTCATCAGTGACCTTAATCATTCTAGTGTTAACAGTGCCCTTAACCCCTCTTGTTTCAATAGCGCCTTTACCCCTCTTGTGGCAACATTGCCCTTAACGCCTCGTGTGTCAACAGTGCCCTTATCCCGTTCTTATGTCAACAGCGCCTCAAAGTCCTTTGTGTCACCAGTGCCATAATCCCTCTTGTGTCAACAGTGCCCTTAGCCCCTCTTGTTTCACTAGCGCCATTAATCCCTCTTGTGTCAACGCAGCCCTTAACCCCTCTTGTGTCAACAGCGCCCTTAAACCCTCTTTTGTCAACAGCGCCTCAACGCCCTTTTGTGTCAACAGTGCCCCTACTCCCTCTTGTGTTAACAGTGCCTTTAACACCTCTTGTGCCAACAACGCATTTAACCCCTCTTCTGTCAACAGCGTCCTTACCACCTCTTGTGTCAACAGTCCCCCTATCCCCTTCTTGTGTCAACAGCGCCTCAAAGCCCTTCTGTTTCACCAATGCCCTAATCCCTCTTGTGTCAACAGTGCCCTTAACCCCTCTTGTGTCAACAGTGCCTTTAACCCCCCTTGTGTCAACAGTGTCGTTAACCCCTCTTGTCTCAACACCACCTCAAAGCCATCTTGTGTCAGCATAGCCCTTATCCTTCTTGTGTTAACAGTACCTCAAAGCCCTCTTGTGCCAAAATTGTCCTTAACCATCTTGTGTCAACAGTGCCCTTTATCCCGCTTGTGTCCACATCGCCTCAAAACCCTCGTGTGTCAACATGGCCATAACCCCCTCTTGTGTCAAAAGTGCCATTTAACCCGCGTGTGTCAATATTGTCATTAATCCCCGTTGTGTCAACAGTGCCCTTAACCCCTCTTCTGTCAACAACGCATCAAAGCCATCGTGTGTCAACAGGGCCCTTATCCCCTCCTGCGTCAACAGTGCCATTTACCCCTCTTGGGTCAACAGTGCACTTAATCCCCCTTGTGACAACAGTGCCCTTAGCCCCTTTTGTGTCAACAGAGCCCTTAACCCCTCTTGTGCCAACAGTGCACTTATCCCCTCTTGTGCCAACAGCACCTCAAAGCTCTCTTATGTCAACAGAGTCCTTAACCCATCCTGTGTCAAAAGTGCCTTATCCCCTCTTGTGTCAACAGTGCCCTTAGCACCTCTTGTGTCAAGAGTGCCCTTAACACCTCTTGTGTCATCAGTGACCTTAATCATTCTAGTGTTAACAGTGCCCTTAACCCCTCTTGTTTCAATAGCGCCCTTACCCCTCTTGTGGCAACATTGCCCTTAACGCCTCGTGTGTCAACAGTGCCCTTATCCCGTTCTTATGTCAACAGCGCCTCAAAGTCCTTTGTGTCACCAGTGCCATAATCCCTCTTGCGTCAACAGTGCCCTTAACCCCTCTTGTTTCACTAGCGCCATTAATCCCTCCTGTGTCAACGCAGCCCTTAACCCCTCTTGTGTCAACAGCGCCCTTAAACCCTCTTGTGTCAACAGCGCCTCAACGCCCTTTTGTGTCAACAGTGCCCCTACTCCCTATTGTGTTAACAGTGCCCTTAACACCTCTTGTGCCAACAACGCATTTAACCCCTCTTCTGTCAACAGCGTCCTTACCACCTCTTGTGTCAACAGTCCCCCTATCCCCTTCTTGTGTCAACAGCGCCTAAAAGCCCTTCTGTTTCACCAATGCCCTAATCCCTCTTGTGTCAACAGTGCCCATAACCCCTCTTGTGTCAACAGTGCCTTTAACCCCTCTTGTGTCAACAGTTCCCTTAACCCCTCTTGCGTCAACGCCACCCTTGTGTTAACAAAGCCCTTAACCCATCTTCTGTTAACAGTGCCCTTAATCCCGCTTATGTCAACAACGCATCAAAGCCATCGTGTGTCAACAGGGCCCTTATCCCCTCCTGCGTCAACAGTGCCATTTACCCCTCTTGGGTCAACATTGCACTTAATCCCCCTTGTGACAACAGTGCCCTTAACCCCTTTTGTGTCAACAGAGCCCTTAACCCCTCTTGTGCCAACACCACCTCAAAGCTCTCTTGTGTCAACAGTTACCTGATCCACTCTTGTGTCAACAGTGCCTCAACCCGTCTTGTGTCAACGGAGCCTCAAAGCCCTCTTCTGTCAATAGTGACCATAACCCCTTTTGTGCCAACAGTGCCCTTAACCCGTTCTTATGTCAACAGCGCCTCAAAGTCCTTTGTGTCACCAGTGCCATAATCCCTCTTGCGTCAACAGTGCCCTTAACCCGTCGTGTGCCAACACTGGCCCAGCTTGTGTTAACAGTGTTATTATCCCCTCTTGTTTCAATAACGCCATTAACCTCTCTTGTGTCAATAGCGGCCGTAACCCCACTTGTGTCAACAGTATCCGTATCCCCTCTTGTGTCAACAGCGCCCTTAACCCCACTTGTGTCAACAGTGTCGTTAACCCCTCTTGTCTCAACACCACCTCAAAGCCATCTTGTGTCAGCATAGCCCTTATCCTTCTTGTGTTAACAGTGCCTCAAAGCCCTCTTGTGCCAAAGTTGTCCTTAACCATCTTGTGTCAACAGTGCCCTTTATCCCGCTTGTGTCCACATCGCCTCAAAACCCTCGTGTGTCAACAGGGCCATAACCCCCTCTTGTGTCAAAAGTGCCATTTAACCCGCGTGTGTCAATATTGTCATTAATCCCCGTTGTGTCAACAGTGCCCTTAACCCATCTTCTGTCAACAGCGTCCTTAACACCTCTTGTGTCAAGAGTGCCCTTAACACCTCTTGTGTCATCAGTGACCGTAATCATTCTATTGTTAACAGTGCCCTTATCCCGTTCTTATGTCAACAGCGCCTCAAAGTCCTTTGTGTCACCAGTGCCATAATCCCTCTTGCGTCAACAGTGCCCTTAACCCCTCTTGTTTCAATAGCGCCCTTACCCCTCTTGTGGCAACAGTGCCCTTAACGCCCCTTGTGTCAACAGTGCCCTTATCCCGTTCTTATGTCAACAGCGCCTCAAAGTCCTTTGTGTCACCAGTGCCCTTAGGCCCTCTTGTTTCACTAGCGCCATTAATCCCTCTTGTGTCAACGCAGCCCTTAACCCCTCTGGTGTCAACAGCGCCCTTAAACCCTCTTGTGTCAACAGCGCCTCAACGCCCTTTTGTGTCAACAGTGCCCCTACTCCCTCTTGTGTTAACAGTGCCCTTAACACCTCTTGTGCCAACAACGCATTTATCCCCTCTTCTGTCAACAGCGTCCTTACCACCTCTTGTGTCAACAGTCCCCCTATCCCCTTCTTGTGTCAACAGCGCCTCAAAACCCTTTTGTTTCTCCAATGCCCTAATCCCTCTTGTGTCAACAGTGCCCTTAACCGCTCTTGTGTCAACAGTGCCTTTAACCCCTCTTGTGTCAACAGTTCCCTTAACCCCTCTTGCGTCAACGCCACCCTTTGTGTTAACAAAGCCCTTAACCCATCTTCTGTTAACAGTGCCCTTAATCCCGCTTATGTCAACAACGCATCAAAGCCATCGTGTGTCAACAGGGCCCTTATCCCCTCCTGCGTCAACAGTGGCATTTACCCCTCTTGGGTCAACAGTGCACTTAATCCCCCTTGTGACAACAGTGCCCTTAACCCCTTTTGTGTCAACAGAGCCCTTAACCCCTCTTGTGCCAACAGCACCTCAAAGCTCTCTTGTGTCAACAGTTACCTGATCAACTCTTGTGTCAACAGTGCCTCAACCCGTCTTGTGTCAACGGAGCCTCAAAGCCCTCTTCTGTCAATAGTGACCGTAACCCCTTTTGTGCCAACAGTGCCCTTAACTATCTTGCGTCAACAGTGCACCAAAGCCCTATTGTGTCAACAGTGTCCTTAACCCATCTTGTGCCAAAAGTTCCCTTATTCCCTCTCGTGTCAACAGTACCCTTATCCCCTCTTGTGTCAACAGCGCCCTTAACACCTCTTGTGTTAATAGTGTCCTTGCCCCCTCTTGTGTCAACAGAGTCCTTAGCCCATCCTGTGTCAACAGTGCCTTATCCCCTCTTGTGTCAACAGTATCCTTATCCCCTCTTGTGTCAACAGCACCCTTAACACCTCTTGTGCTAACAGCGCCCTTAACCCCTCTTCTGTCAACAGCGTCCTTAACATCTCTTGTGTCAAGAGTGCCCTTAACATCGCTCGTGTCAACAGTGCCCTTAACACCTCTTGCGTCAACTGTGCCCTTAACCCAGCTAGTGTCAACAGTGCCCTTAACCCGTCTTGTGCCAACACTGGCCCAGCTTGTGTTAACAGTGTCATTATCCCCTCTTGTTTCAATAACGCCATTAACCTCTCGTGTGTCAATAGCGGCCGTAACCCCACTTGTGTCAACAGTGTCCTTATCCCCTCTTGTGTCAACAGCGCCCTTAATCCCACTTGTGTCAATAGTGTCATTAACCCCTCTTATGTAAACAGTGGCCTTATCCCTTCTTGTTTCAATAGCGCCATTAACCTCTCTTGTGTCAACAGCGGCCGTAACCCCACTTGTGTCAACAGTGTCCGTATCCCCTCTTGTGTCAACAGCGCCCTTAACCCCACTTGTGTCAACAGTGTCGTTAACCCCTCTTGTCTCAACACCACCTCAAAGCCATCTTGTGTCAGCATAGCCCTTATCCTTCTTGTGTTAACAGTGCCTCAAACCCTCTTGTGCCAAAATTGTCCTTAACCATCTTGTGTCAACAGTGCCCTTTATCCCGCTTGTGTCCACATCGCCTCAAAACCCTCGTGTGTCAACATGGCCATAACCCCCTCTTGTGTCAAAAGTGCCATTTAACCCGCGTGTGTCAATATTTTCATTAATCCCCGTTGTGTCAACAGTGCCCTTAACCCCTCTTCTGTCAACAACGCATCAAAGCCATCGTGTGTCAACAGGGCCCTTATCCCCTCCTGCGTCAACAGTGCCATTTACCCCTCTTGGGTCAACAGTGCACTTAATCCCCCTTGTGACAACAGTGCCCTTAACCCCTTTTGTGTCAACAGAGCCCTTAACCCCTCTTGTGCCAACAGCACCTCAAAGCTCTCTTGTGTCAACAGTTCCCTTATCCCCTCTCGTGTCAACAGTGCACTTATCCCATCTTGTGTCAACAGCGCCCTTAACACCTCTTGTGTTAATAGTGGCCTTGCCCCCTCTTATGTCAACAGAGTCCTTAACCCATCCTGTGTCAAAAGTGCCTTATCCCCTCTTGTGTCAACAGTGCCCTTAATCCCTCTTCTGTCAACAGCGTCCTTAGCACCTCTTGTGTCAAGAGTGCCCTTAGCACCTCTTGTCTCATCAGTGACCTTAATCATTCTAGTGTTAACAGTGCCCTTAACCCCTCTTGTTTCAATAGCGCCCTTACCCCTCTTGTGGCAACATTGCCCTTAACGCCTCGTGTGTCAACAGTGCCCTTATCCCGTTCTTATGTCAACAGCGCCTCAAAGTCCTTTGTGTCACCAGTGCCATAATCCCTCTTGTGTCAACAGTGCCCTTAGCCCCTCTTGTTTCACTAGCGCCATTAATCCCTCTTGTGTCAACGCAGCCCTTAACCCCTCTTGTGTCAACAGCGCCCTTAAACCCTCTTTTGTCAACAGCGCCTCAACGCCCTTTTGTGTCAACAGTGCCCCTACTCCCTTTTGTGTTAACAGTGCCTTTAACACCTCTTGTGCCAACAACGCATTTAACCCCTCTTCTGTCAACAGCGTCCTTACCACCTCTTGTGTCAACAGTCCCCCTATCCCCTTCTTGTGTCAACAGCGCCTCAAAGCCCTTCTGTTTCACCAATGCCCTAATCCCTCTTGTGTCAACAGTGCCCTTAACCCCTCTTGTGTCAACAGTGCCTTTAACCCCTCTTGTGTCAACAGTGTCGTTAACCCCTCTTGTCTCAACACCACCTCAAAGCCATCTTGTGTCAGCATAGCCCTTATCCTTCTTGTGTTAACAGTGCCTCAAAGCCCTCTTGTGCCAAAATTGTCCTTAACCATCTTGTGTCAACAGTGCCCTTTATCCCGCTTGTGTCCACATCGCCTCAAAACCCTCGTGTGTCAACATGGCCATAACCCCCTCTTGTGTCAAAAGTGCCATTTAACCCGCGTGTGTCAATATTGTCATTAATCCCCGTTGTGTCAACAGTGCCCTTAACCCCTCTTCTGTCAACAACGCATCAAAGCCATCGTGTGTCAACAGGGCCCTTATCCCCTCCTGCGTCAACAGTGCCATTTACCCCTCTTGGGTCAACAGTGCACTTAATCCCCCTTGTGACAACAGTGCCCTTAACCCCTTTTGTGTCAACAGAGCCCTTAACCCCTCTTGTGCCAACAGTGCACTTATCCCCTCTTGTGCCAACAGCACCTCAAAGCTCTCTTGTGTCAACAGTTCCCTTATCCCCTCTCGTGTCAACAGTGCACTTATCCCCTCTTGTGTCAACAGCGCCCTTAACACCTCTTGTGTTAATAGTGTCCTTGCCCCCTCTTATGTCAACAGAGTCCTTAACCCATCCTGTGTCAAAAGTGCCTTATCCCCTCTTGTGTCAACAGTGCCCTTAATCCCTCTTCTGTCAACAGCGTCCTTAGCACCTCTTGTGTCAAGAGTGCCCTTAACACCTCTTGTGTCATCAGTGACCTTAATCATTCTAGTGTTAACAGTGCCCTTAACCCCTCTTGTTTCAATAGCGCCCTTACCCCTCTTGTGGCAACATTGCCCTTAACGCCTCGTGTGTCAACAGTGCCCTTATCCCGTTCTTATGTCAACAGCGCCTCAAAGTCCTTTGTGTCACCAGTGCCATAATCCCCTCTTGCGTCAACAGTGCCCTTAACCCCTCTTGTTTCACTAGCGCCATTAATCCCTCTTGTGTCAACGCAGCCCTTAACCCCTCTTGTGTCAACAGCGCCCTTAAACCCTCTTGTGTCAACAGCGCCTCAACGCGCTTTTGTGTCAACAGTGCCCCTACTCCCTATTGTGTTAACAGTGCCCTTAACACCTCTTGTGCCAACAACGCATTTAACCCCTCTTCTGTCAACAGCGTCCTTACCACCTCTTGTGTCAACAGTCCCCCTATCCCCTTCTTGTGTCAACAGCGCCTCAAAGCCCTTCTGTTTCACCAATGCCCTAATCCCTCTTGTGTCAACAGTGCCCTTAACCCCTCTTGTGTCAACAGTGCCTTTAACCCCTCTTGTGTCAACAGTTCCCTTAACCCCTCTTGCGTCAACGCCACCCTTTGTGTTAACAAAGCCCTTAACCCATCTTCTGTTAACAGTGCCCTTAATCCCGCTTATGTCAACAACGCATCAAAGCCATCGTGTGTCAACAGGGCCCTTATCCCCTCCTGCGTCAACAGTGCCATTTACCCCTCTTGGGTCAACAGTGCACTTAATCCCCCTTGTGACAACAGTGCCCTTAACCCCTTTTGTGTCAACAGAGCCCTTAACCCCTCTTGTGCCAACACCACCTCAAAGCTCTCTTGTGTCAACAGTTACCTGATCCACTCTTGTGTCAACAGTGCCGCAACCCGTCTTGTGTCAACGGAGCCTCAAAGCCCTCTTCTGTCAATAGTGACCATAACCCCTTTTGTGCCAACAGTGCCCTTAACTATCTTGCGTCAACAGTGCCTCAAAGCCCTCTTGTGTCAACAGTGTCTCAAAGCCATCTTGTGCCCTTAATCCCTCTTGTGTCAACAGTGCCTCAAAGCCCTCAAAAATAATACTTGTATGTATGTATGATTACAGTATTCCGCGGCTGTAGTAGTAGAAACATCCTACATCTGCAATCAGTCCTTCTTCGCTTTTGCCCACTGGGTCTTGGCCTCAGTCAAAATCCTTATCTTCCTCAGGTCCATTCTTGACTTGAGTGTGCCTAACCCTGCTTTCTTAAGGTTCCCCTCGTAGAACGCTTAGCAGATTTATGCAATGCCGTCCTCTCCTGGCTCTGTATTTGTTGGTTCCGAGTAGGGCGAATTCCAAGGCTCTCTGTGCTGGTGTGTCTTCTGACATCCTTAGCACATGGCCAAACATGGACCATCTTTGCTGGGCGACATTTACAGACAGATCTTGTAGAGTGCATCGTTGGAAAGTATGCTCTCTAGTCATCGGTGTCTAGTGATAGTGTGTATGTGTTTGCGGTGGCAGGCGTCAAGTTTGTCTAGAGCTGCCTTTGGAGCTACCCAGCTTTTACAGTTATATATCATCAAGGATGCGCAGGTTGCATAGTATGAAAGTAATCTTTTAACCAGGGGCATATTTGATCTAGGAATCCATAGCTTCCAGAAGGACTGGAAAGCTATGTTCCTCATGATGCAGCGTGTAACAATGTTAGCAGTACTGCAAAGCAGTGAGCCCAGGATTGTACTTTTCCTCCATGGTCCGCCGCCACGGAGTGGATCATCATTTTCTTTAATTGCATGCTTTGTAGATAAATATATGTGGGTGAACTGTGTTTTGGATTCATTCATAGAGATTCTCAATTTTTAGTTTGCTTGCAGCTATTGGGAGAAGTTCGTCAAGGGGTTTCTTTTCCTCATCTATAAAGTCCACATCGTCGGCATATTCCATCTCTAGCGGCATGCCCAGTATTGACACCAGGGGGTTTTGATCTTATGGAACTTGCACAGATTTCAATGCAGCAGCCAGGTAACAGGTGACGAGCACAGGGTATAGACCATCTCCCTGTGGGGAGCCGATTGATGTCTCAAACTCTACAGACTTCACTGACTTGACTCGTACTCTCAGCTTGGTGTCTGCAAGCAGTAGTCTCACTAGTCGTAGCTCATCTTCATTGCAACTGGGGGCGTTTAATTGTGTCGAAGGCTCGTGACATATCAATACCCATTTTGTGAAAGTCCCAGTGAATGGGCATGACTACCAACACAAGCATGCGTTGAGCCCATAAAATGTCTGCGCAGCTGTGTCCACGTTTGAAGCCACTTTGACATCATCTGGTGAAGTCGTCGATCTTGTCTTGGATGCGGCATAGAGTAACATTGGATAGGATTTTCCGTATGCTGTTAAGAAGCACAATGGGCCGCAGATTGGCTGGGAGGGAGGGGGGGGGGGGCAGGTGGCTTCTTGGGCTTTGGTAGCGCGATACGGATGCCTTGGCCTACATCGTCGATGGGAAGGTGGTGCATAAAAGATGAATTGACTATGTGCGTGATCGGCTTTGAGATAATGTCACTTGCATATTTGAATATTTCATTACTCATGCCATCAGGTCCAGATGCACGTCAATTTGTCAGGGCGTTAAGTGCGTTCTCAACCTCTGCTGTATTACTGGGTGTTAGTAATGGCTTGGGGTCTCCTGAGAATGGGTACAAGGACTCATCATCGTGGTCAGTGAACTGTTCCTTGAACCATTCTCGAATTGCCTCGGCTTTGCACTGGTCAGTCCCAAGAAAGTGTCCTTCAGTGTTATGTAAAGCTAGTGGTGGTGTGTAGTCTGCAACTCTCAGGGCTCGGGCTGCCCGAAACATTTTGTGGCAGTCATCTGTAGCAGTGATTTCATCTGCTAGGGCGTCTGCTTGTTGGATAGCAAGATCTTTTAAACGTTCCCTAATGCGACACAGAATGTTATTGCATTCCTGACGTAGTTTGGTGCGATCTTCACTTTGGCCACTTTGATAGATGCGCAGACGTAACGCTGTCTGTTCTGCTGACAGTTGTACTACGAGAGGTCCGTCAGTATACCTGGTTCTGTGTTTTTTTTAGAACACCTATGGTGCTAGTAGCTGATGATTTCATGGATATCAGTATTTTGGTTAGGGCTTCGTTTGGATCGGAGCTGACGTCGATGTTAGCTATCTGCTCCCCGAGGGCCTTTGTATGACATTTGAGTGTCAGTGTTGCTGATGAGTTTGGGTAAGTTGTTGGTGACTCTACCCTCTTGCCTGGTATGGCTTTTATATATTAGGTAGAACTGGTTCATATGGAGGCGTGTAATAACCGGCTTATGGTCAGAATTGAGGTCTGTGCCTCCATAAAAAAGGAACATCCCGAAGTAGGGATTTTGCTGCTGGCTTGCATAGTATGAAATCTATTTGGTTGAAGCCAGCTTTTGTAGTCTTAGAACCGTTCAGGGCTTTGCGATCAGCAATGTGTCCAGTCCATGTTGTCCGGTGTCGGCATGGGTGTTCGAAAGTCGTATTTGTGGCAAATAGGTCATTGGAACTAAAGAATGCCACCAGTGCATCTCCATTGCTGTTGCGTGTGCCCTCTCTGTACGATCCCATGCATGAGCCAAGTCCTGAATTGTTGTTCGCGATGCTGAGTTTACCCAGCTTGGAGTTGATATCGCCACACACAAACAGTTGCCATCTAGCTGGGATAGTAATGGCGGAGCTCAGTTCTGCATAGAAGGAATCTAATATAGCTGGATTCTCTTTGGCCCTTTCGGTAGTTTGCCCATATGCGTTGACTATGCGATACTTAGTGGTGGTGCCCTTTCACGTTGGTATAGCCAGGTCGATAAATGTAATGCAATCACTGACGTATCCAAAACTAATGACATCGTCCAATGCCCTTAGTCCAATTACGAAGCCTAATCCACGAAAATCGGCCTGTTTTTGTTCCATGAGTACTAGCTTATGGCCTGTTTGAAGTTGCTGCTCTGAGTGTTTAGCCACTTTAGTCTCTTGAATGCATGTGATATCGATTTTTAGTGTTCACAGTCTGCCCCTAAGGTGTGCCTCTTTGATGTTACAGTCAGACCACGTACATTCCACGTAGCTATGGTAAGCTCCTGGGAAGAGAGCATTGTCCGAGGATGTCGAGCACATTTCTTGTTAGACAGCTAGACATAGTCAGAGTTGCCTCTGTATGTGGTTGTCAGCCTGCAATGCTTGATGACTTAGTTTCCCAACAAAGTTGGTACTTACGGAGGAGACCGGCGTGGAGGTGTCATCTTTCTCCCCCTCAAAATTATACTTATATTATATTAAATTAAGCCTTCAATGGCCAATATTTGCAACAAAAAAAATGTTTTACTCATTGGATGCAACACTTTGCAGACAATTTGTTAAACTTACAAATTGAATTTATGACCTTTTTTGAAAATGTATCACTGGAATACTACCGACCAATCATTCGATTGGTAAGTTTTCAAAGATAGTCGTCTAGCTCATGGGCTGCAAATGGGCATTCCTCAATATCACTGATGATGCGCCTTTGGCCGGTTTCACCATCGAATGGTTAACTTAACATAAGATTTGTTAAAGTTTGAACAATTCATTCCATTTTAAGTCACCAAAGTAAGTGACCAGATGTGTATCCGGGGCCGGATTGACACTACGCTACTTAGCATATAAGGTGGATGGGGTGGCGAGGGGGGGGGGGTGGGGGGTGGGGTGGGGCGGGGCGGGGGCTCGCGCTTTAAACCAAAACCATGTAATGTTTTTTCTATACGCAACTTAGTGCCACGAGGAGATAAACTCGGTACCAATCTACACAACAGTAATGCTGTCGTCTTGATTAATGCTAATTAAAGTTATTTATTGTTCATTTGCAGTCCAAGAGAAGAGTATTATTGGAAATTTACCCCTGTAACCGAGCCAGTCATTCCAGTCGTACATCTTCAAAAATATTCTTGTTCCAAGTGTAACCAACATATCTGTCAAGTTGGAAGTTGGGACACCAACCGAAATTCGTGCACGGACTCCTACCGAAACAAGGGGAATCTCCACCAGGATCAACACACGTTCATCCAGAAAACAACGATCAGATACTGACTAAAATTCTATCAGAAGTGAAAGGGGTCAATGAAAGCTATGCACAATTACAAAACCAGATAAATGATCTGAAAAAGGCAAATCCGACAACCCAAGTATCATGGGAACATGGTGCTCCATCAGCATGTGGTCTCAGAAAACCGAGAGTATCTGAAAGCAATCGCAATAGGATGTATAAACACCACCGCACCCGGAATGATGTCACAAATTCACCAATTTCTGACTACCATATCAACCGGTCCAGCCAAGAGCACGATGGAGCCCATGCAAAACAACGTGATATGACACGAAATGGCAAATTCATCGACGGGAGACATGCATCAATACAGGAAGTTATAGAGACGAGGTCAAGTATGGATCAGCCAATCAAAACAAAAAAGCGCAAAATCTACATGGACGTTGACACACGCATCCAACAGAAAATGGCGAAACCCGTCCCGAATATAGAGCGAGAAAAATGTCTTTCTCATTGGCAGTACTACATATAAAAAATTGAGCACACGTTACATATCAACACCATTTATCAGTGTCACCATAGAGATCATATAACGGTACAAGAACAAAGACGATTACAGATCTGCTCCAATACCTGCCAATTCCTGGAAAGCATAACGCCTAGGTAATCCACGTCAGCACAAATGATATTGACAGGTGGAACACTAATGGCATGATAGACGACTATGACAGACTAATTGAGAATGCCAAGTCTATCTCGCGAAGCACACAGATCTTTGTCTCCTCCCTGCAAGTCTATCTCGCCAAGGTTACAGATCTTTGTCTCCTCCATGCAAGTCTATCTCACCAAGCACACAAATCTGTGTCTCCTCCCTGCAAGACTATCTCACCAAGCACACATATCTTTGTCTGCTCCCTGCAAGTCTATCTCGCCAAGCACACAGATCTGTGTCTCCTCCCTGCTTAGTAATGGAGACAGCAAGTCGGCAAGGGAGTTCATCAGTATGCTACATATGTTGTTTTAATTGGTAGGTAAAAATTCATTAACTAGCCCGCTCTTCTCTGATTCAGACGACAAAGTATAGAATGACATATTTTGGGACGACGTTCATCCTAACAGGAATGCCATGTGTATCTTCTCAGAGAACATCACAAATACCTTACATATAACATAAAATATTCCCCACAATAAAACAGCGAATGGTCCAAAACCTCGGAAGATGGCTACCCCAACAATGCAGGAGATAAACTAAAACCCTATCAACTCAGGCACTCTACCAGCGCAAACACTACCTGATGAGTACACAGATACCGACACAATACCAAAATCCAAATAAGTACAAATTCTAAAGCAATAACTGACATATGTATTTATACAAATGCAGATAGTCTAATTAACAAAAAATCTGAGCTTGAGGCAACTGTATACAAGATTTGGCCTATTAATTAACTTATGACCACTGGTCTGTGTAGCACTGGATGGTTCTAAAAAGTAGTCTTTGTCAAACTTATATGTCCCTGATGAGCTTGAATGGTTCAATTAAATCTCCTCGAAACAGTCTACATTTCAGTGACATTAGATTTAAAGCTTCAAGTCTTTCCATGTAACTAGTTGAGTTGCAGAACAAGTTTTGCTGCTCGGCGTTGAACTCTTTCTAATAGCTATAATTGACATTTTAGTATTGGTGACCATGCCGAGTTGCAGAATTCGAAAATAGGTATCGCTAGAGAATTGTAAAAGAGCGTGAATGTAGATGGATCTATGTTGGAAAGGTTCTTTGGATTAGTCCTAATGTGTTGTTTGCCTTAGAGACAACATTTCATATATGAATGTCAAAAGAGAGGTTTCTAGCAATATGCACTCTCGTGTCTTTCTCGACCTCTGATACAGGGTGCATATCTGGCGCATCTGTCATATAGTATATAGTGTGCGGGTTATTCCTGCCGAAATGTAGAACATGCGTTTTATCTGCGTTGCACGAAAGCTGCCATGTATGCGACCACTTTGCCTATGTGGTCTTGAATTTTACTGGTAGTTGGGTTGCCATATATTGTGTGGCATCTGCAAATATCTTTGCAGTGGCAGGTTAGTAGGTCTGTTAGATCATGCATGTATATCTGAAAGAGTATAGGTCCTAGGACACTTCCTTTTAGTACACCGTTAGCCGCCTCAATCCAGTCTGGTGGTGCATCATTGATCCTTACTCTCTGTCTTCTAGTAGATAAGTAGTTTCCTATCCATTTTACTAGATTATCACCAATACCATAGCTTCTGAGTTAACGTCTATGGTGTGTTTGGTCTGTCTGGGTTGGGGCTTCTGTAGATACATTGGACACAGATGCTTTCCTTTTATTGTGTCATCCATGTACTCCATACTGATTCGTTAAACCCGTGATCACTAGGTTTGTCGCAGTTCAAACCCTTTTGATGGAATGCTGTTCAGCGAGAGGTCGTCAATCTGCAGTTCACTCATGTTTATGGTTGATGGAATGCCGTTCAGCGAGAGATTGCACTCGTCAATATGCAGTTCACTCCTGTTTATGGTTAATGGAATGCTGTTCAGCGAGAGGTTGTACTTGTCAATCTGCAGTTCACTAGTGTTTATGGTTGATGGCAATTTTTTAGTTATTTATATATTCAGGTGAATACAATACATACACATGCACCACAGGTTATGATTATGCCATTAACCATTTCACTGAATGCACATTATAGTAAGAGGTGACTTTAACTTCCCACATATAGACTGGGCAAATGGCACAGGTCATGATGCACTTAGCGAAGCATTTTTATCTGTACTCCAGGACAATTTCCTACAACACATGGTGCACGACACTACCCGCCACAGAGAAAATCAGAAATCAAACGCACTGGATCTTGTACTAACTAACAACACTGACATAATCTCTGAAATAGAACATGAAGCACCTCTAGGGCTGAGTGATCACGATATTCTGAAAGTTCACATACACCCACACGTTCTCAAAGACACTACAGATCAGGAAATGGCCAAACCACATCTCAACAAATGAAACTATGAAAGAATGAGAAATGCGCTCAGTCAGGTAGAGTGGAGGGTAATGAATGACGTAAATACACAAGAAGCAGGTGATTTCCTGTAGAAAAAAATCAAAGATACGAATACTAGAAACATTCCTATGGCATATCACCGAAGTAAATCTAAAAGGAAAAAGCACATTTGGATAAACAAAAGCGGACATGTAATGATCAAAGACAAACGTAAAGCTTACAGAAAATGCAGGAGAACTAAGAGAATATACAAACAAACAAGAAATGCACTAACTACAAAGATACAACAAACCAAACGTGAATTCGAAAAGAACCTGGCCATATAAACTACTACAAACCGCAAGGACTTCTGGAATTACGTGAAAAGTAGAACAACCCTGAGAGAAAACATTGGAAGTCTGAAAGACCCAGAAATTGATAAGATAGCCGCAACTGGTGCAGATAAGGCAACTATATTGAATAACTTTTTCTCAGGTGTTTTTTTTACAAATGAGAACCTAGATGACATACCCGAGATTTCACCTAGGACTGATGGCAATTCCTTGACGGATATTTTGATTACTTCTCAAGCTGTAGAAAAGAAACTTAGGAATTTGAATACAAACAAAAGTAAAGGACCAGATGACATACATCCTACAATTATGTCTGAAACAGCCAAAGAACTTAGTCTACCGGTCAGCATTCTATTTAACAAATCCTTGGAGGAATGAGTAATCCCAGAGATATGGGGAACTGCAGGTGTAACCTGCATCTATAAGAAATGTCCTAAACGTGACCCAGGAAACTATCGACCACTTAATTTAACATGCATACTATGTAATGTCCTAGAATCAGTTGCACGAGATGCTATCATGGATCACTTAGAACAATATAACCTGCTATCAACCTGCCAGCATAGATTTAGGCCCAACAGATCCTGTACGACCCAGTTACTGGAATATCTTGAAATAGTGACCCAACTGCCAGACATTAACTAGCCAGTGTATGTACTCTATTTAGACTTCAAGAAAGCGTTTGCCAATGTGCCATATAGACGACTACTGAAAAAACTGATAGCATACAGTATCGGAAATAAAATAACAAATTGGATAGATGGTGTGCTAAGCAACAGGAAACAACTGGTTCAATTAGGCGTAACACTGTCAGATTATAAGAAGGTAACCAGTGGTGTTCCACAAGGCAGTGTTCTTGGACCTGCCTTGTTTGTACTTTTCATAAATGACCTACCAGACTCTATCGAATGCAGCTGCAAAATCTGTTCAGACGACATAACATTATTGGAAATCCACAAACATCTGACATCCAGAGGAATATTGAGATAACTTGCAATTGGTCCTTGGACTGGAAACTTCGTTTTAATTCAATACAGATTCATGTACTCCAGCTTGATAGCATAAAACCAGCACTCCAGTATGGCATGCCAGACACTGATCACCGTGTACCAGTCCTTCGAACAGACTGTGAAAAGGATCTCGGTGTACATATAGATGATACGCCTAGCTTTGATATGCACATCAACACAATTCCAAAGAAATCCTACAACATACGCAGCGTAATAAAGCGAACATTCTGCTTCATGGATACTGCTACTTTCTTGCTCCTATGCAAAACACTTGTTAGACTGGTACTGGAATATTGCAACTCTGTATGCTCACTCCATCTCATTAGGCAATCAAAAGCGATAGAGATCGTACAGTGGCGGGCCACTAAAATGGTTCAAGCGATTAAGACCCTCAGCTGTGAAAATATACGAAGAGCGCTCAACCTTTTCTCATTGAAATACCGGAAAACTCGAGGAGACCTTATAGAAGCCCAAAAGTTCATGCATAATATGTGCAGCGTTGATCCGTCCAACCTCTTTGGAATACCCACCACAGAAATAGCATGTGGTCACGGCTACAAAGTGAGGATAGATCGTTGTAAAACGAATAGGAGAAAATACTTCTTTAGCAAAATAGTTCCACCAATATGAAATACATTGCCAGCCCAGATACTATAATCCAAGGATCTAAACAATTTCAAAAGTAGTTCGGGCGAACATCTCTCACATATTAGGCATTTCTATGACTAAACGTGGAGAAAGGATGTGGGTAAGCTGACCTTAGGTGAAGGCGGCATACCGCAGCTCAAGCCCGGTCAATGATTTGCTTCTGTAGGCGGCACAACGCAGCTGGCGGTTGCAGGTCTTACACACATCCTCAAACACATCAAAGAAGAATATGCTTGGTAACAACACTGCTATAAGCTGGGATGGAAACTGCACGAATTTTCTTAAATTGTGTACATAACACACGAACAGCGCAGAGACTACTGGAATAGTTGTGGAATCACGCAAGTCCACAAATCTAATGTATACCTTGTAAATAGACCAAATCCCGAATTTTTACACTCATTTTACAAATTTGCTATGGAAACACCATTGACTAAATAAGAGCTGTAGTAATGGGTGAAGAATTGCATCAGTCTGCAGCTCAGAATATATATATATATATATATATATATATATATATATATATATATATATATATATATATATATATATATATATATATATATATATATATATATATATATATATATATATATATATATATATATATATATATATATATATATATATATATATATATATATATATATGCAATCGGTAAAGCAAAAATCACTTTCTCTCATAAAGCATCGCAGTGTATTTGCGTTATTAATAACAGCCAGGACTAGCAAACGCCTTAGGCTTAAGTCCTATGATACGATGATGATGATAATGATGATGACGTTCAAGCTCATCATACAACGCAGAAACAAAGGTATTCACAAGCACTTTTTCGCTACCAGATACAATAGTCGAAGCAGCACGAGTTGAATCACTCAAGAACAAATTAGATATCTACTTCAAAGAAAGAACATGTAAATCTGACTGACCAAGCCATACTTATACCAGCCCATCACGACATCTTAGGAGTTAGTAGATGTACATTTCTGCCAATGCCCTGGACTGAGCTTGGAGTAGGCTGTATATCGGAGAGATGATGCTCGGTAGTGATTCCAATTACCGGTAGATAGCTATTTGCTTTCCATGGCCACGTTTTTGTGGTAGCACAAAGAGAGACCAACACAGATCACTTGCAGAATAAGAATCTCGTTCAAATATGGTTTTATCGAACTTGGTAACGATTCAAATTAGATATATATGGATATGATGAAGTAACACTAGCATACGAAAACAGACTCGGATAGTGATGAACACAGAAAATGATAACAACAGCAACAACGGAGGTTTACCGAAACAACTACGACCTCCATAACTCAACAATGTAGCCGAGTGCTAGGTGCAGCATGGTGTAACCACAATTGCAGGCAGCACACCGCAGCTGACACGGGGAACACCCATCTGCACCACAACATTTTTCCAAAATAGACTTAAAGTTTTAAATCCAATGTCACGGAAATATGGAAAGTTTGTAGGAGACGTAATTGAGCAGCAACAATTAAATCATTCAAGAACAATCCAGATGTTTACTTCAACGAAAGAACATTAAAATTGGACTGAGCGAGTCAAACTATTTCAATATGTTGACACCGAGGCAATGACACGCCAATGGCGTATGCCTTGTAAATGATAACGATGATGATGTACTTCTCTCTTAAGTTGTTTAATGAGAGGCTTGATTTGATAAAAAACCATAAGTACCCTTATCACCGTACAGTCACACATTATCACCGTACAGTCACACATTTATCCCAGTGCCGTCACACCCTTATCACCGTACCGTCACACCCTTATCCCCGTACCATCACACCGTTATCCCCGTACCATCACACCTTTATCCCAGTGCCGTCACACCCTTATCCCCGTACCGTCACACCCTTATCCCCGTACAGTCACACCCTTATCACCGTACCGTCACATCCTTATCCCAGTGCCGTCACACATTTATCCCCTTACAGTCACACCCGTATCACTGTACAGGCACACCATTATCCCCGTACCATCATACTCTTATCCCCATACCGTCACATCCTTATCACCGTATAGTCACACAGTTATCCCAGTGCCGTCCCACCCGTATCCCCGTACAGTCACACCCTTATCCCCGTACAGTCACACCCTTATCCTAGTGCCGTCACACATTTATCCCCGTACAGTCACACCCTTATCACTGTACAGTCACACCCTTATCCCCGTACCATCACACCCTTATCACCGTACTGTTACACCATTGTCACCGTACCGTCAAACCCTTTTCACCGTACAATCACACCCTTATCCCCGTACCGTCACACCCTTATCATCGTACAGTCACACCCTTATCACTGTACAGTCACATCCTTATCCCCGTACCATCACACCCTTATCACCGTACTGTTACACCCTTATCCCCGTACAATCACACCCTTATCCCCGTACCATCAGACCCTTATCACCGTACAGTCACACCCTTATCCCCGTACTGTCACACCATTATCCCCGTACCGTCACCCCCTTATCCCCGTACTGTCACATCCTTATCCCAGTGCCGTCACATCCGTATCCCCGTATCGTCCCACTGCTATCACCGTGCAGTCAAACACTTATCCCCATACCGTCACATCCTTATCCCCGTACCGTCACACCCTTATGACCGTACCGTCACATCCTTATCACCGTACCATCACACCATTATCACCGTACCATCACACTCTTATCCCCGTACCATCACACCCTTATCCTCATACCGTCACACCCTTATCCACGCGCTTTTGCACCCTGGCCCCCGTACCGTCACACCCTTATCCCCATACCATCACACCATTATCCCCATACTGTCACATCCTTATCCCCGTACCGTCACACCCTTATCCCCGTACCATCACACCCTTATCCCCGTACCGTCACATCATTATTCCCGTATTATTGAATATTTTGAAACTAATTTGACTGGGGTCCGTTGCTAACCACCTCTCTGTCATCGCCAAGTCAAATTGGTTACAAATTATTCAACAGAATGTTTATTAAATAGTAAAGACTTACAATTCGTCCAACTGACGGACTAATCCTGCTACATGACTGAGTATTTCTGTCAACTATGATTATGACGTCAGCCTACATGTGACGTAATTGACTATGATGTCATATACTTGGCTGACATATTCGATTCCTCAATTTTCGAGACATCCACGAATTCGATCCGAATCGGAGTTATTTTAATGGTGATCACGGGCAAAGTTTTTTACTCTAAAGCTAAAGTCCCATTACACCGATTCCGATTCCGATACCGATACGCGATAACGATTTCCTGTATCTATAAAAGGTTATGGTTGAATGGTCACCCCGGAACGATACAATTCGGAGAAAATCGGCGTACTCCAGTCAATCATCATTTCAACGCTAAATGCCGAATTCGAAAAATCTTACAATTTAATAGCTATCCTGATGAATATTTTGAAATCAGTTTGACTGCGAGTTATTAGGTTCCTATCAAATTAGTTTATAATATTCAGCATCTTACCTGGAGAGTTAACTTGAAATTGAGATTCTGGTAATTTAGTGTTTAAAGAGTAACGATGTTAATTCTGAATTCTCAAATAATTTGATAGCCCCTTAAAACCTTTGCAAAAGATAATGGATCCGATCTGACACTCAAGTATATGACGTCATAATCAATCACATCGCTAGTGAGCTCACGTCACAATCACTATGACGTTTAACTCGTAATGAAAATCGGAAAGTCTGTCATAAACTGTAAGAATTGTACGTCATTGAAGAATTAATGTTAAATAAAAATTGTGTTGAATGTTTTGAAACCAATTTGACTGGGAGCTGTTGTCACAGCCAAATTAGTTTCAAAATATTCAACAAGTTACTTGTAAAATTACCTCGAATTTGTGATTCTGGGAAATCGGGAATCAAAGTATATTCAATTGAATTGAACTGAATTGAATTTAATCTATTGCTCCCAAGGAATGAATATTTCAAAATATAACTACCATTTTGTTCATCGATCTTGGAAGTTAATAATGAAGATTAATAGAGGAATCCAATCTGTCAGTCAAGTATATGACGTGATAATCAATTTCGTCAATTGTAGGCTGACGTCACACTCAAATAGGTCATAAATGACGTCTTTACTATTTAATAAACATTCTGTTGAATATTTTGAAACAAATTTGACTGGGCGCTGTTGCTGCCATGGGAATTAGTTATATTCAGCAGCTCACCTGTATAGTAAACATGAAAATTGGATTCTGGGAAGTCTGGGTTCAAAGCATAGAAATTGCTAGAGATGGGCGGAGCATAGCTACACGTGGATTCGTCCATTAGCTTAGTTAGCTATGGCCCTGACTTAATTAAACAACAAGGCGTACAATTTTTGGTATTTTGCATTTCCAACTTGCAAATCCACTTGATAGAGGAAAATATGTGTCCAAGTTTAGTGCCAATAGAGTGAACCAATCCTGAGATATAAGACGATGTGTTTCGCAAAACCAAACACTCAATCGTAAAAAATATACGCACACGCCAGAAGGTATATATCTATGAATGCATGTATGCACGCGCGCCCGTGCATGCGTGCATGTGCGTGCGTGCGGGCGTGTCGGCGGCACGCAATAATGGTTATGATAACCTGTTTGTATAGGAATCAGATTAGTCATCAATAATAAGTGGCAAGTGGAAAATGTTTACATATTAATAATTTTAGTGGTAAAAAATGTATATGCCTGAGAATTCAGACTCATGGCCAT
Organism: Chaetoderma sp. LZ-2023a; assembly: GCA_034401795.1. Lineage (NCBI taxonomy): Eukaryota > Metazoa > Mollusca > Caudofoveata > Chaetodermatida > Chaetodermatidae > Chaetoderma > Chaetoderma sp. LZ-2023a. The sequence goes on along the minus strand of CM067361.1, from coordinate 12,708,687 downwards.
AGCCGTTCCTATGTTAAAGGACCCAAGGGTGTAGGTTTCAAATATTAACTGTCAATCGCCACCTGTTGCAATACTCATGTAAAATATTTAACCCTTTTTGTAGTCCAGTTCTACTTTCGGCTAATATAATTATGTCATCAGCATATAAAATTAATAATAATTTAAGAAATTCTAAGCCCACACCCTCCCCACCCTTTCTAAAAAATTCGCCTTCTAAGTCATTTAGATACACAGCGAAGAGAAAAGGCGATAAGCTTTCCCCTTGACGCACACCAGTTGTACATTCGAAACAGTCTGATACGTTAGAGTTTAATCTAACTCTAGTTTTTACCTCTTTGTACATTGACATGATAATATTAATAATATTTCCTCTAACACCCGCTTTTAAAGGTTTGTACCATAAACAATCATGTACTACATAATCGAAAGCTTTAGTAAAATCTATAAAAGCACAGAACAACCTCCCTCCTTTATTTAGTACATGTGATATTAACCCGTTCATAACAAATATATTATCCACAGTACTCAGACCGGCCCTAAAACCAGCTTGAGCTTCTATATAAACAGAATTGGATTCTGCCCAATCATTTAATCTATTATTAAGAACTTTAGTAAATAATTTACCCAGTGTACTAAGAAGTGTAATGCCCCTGTAATTATGCACGTCGTTAACACTGCCCTTCTTGTGTAGAGGTATGATGATTTCTTCTGACCAAATTCGCGGGAAAATACCACTTTTAAATCACAGTTGAAAAGCGCTGTAATGTGCGGGAGTAATATATCACTCGCTTTTAAATAAAACTCATTTATTAATAAATCTGGGCCAGCGCTTTTACCGTTGTTTAGTTGTTTTATTGCTTTCATTACTTCCGTCTCAGATATTTCTTTTTTTAAGTCATCAAAAATTATTTGCAAGTCGTCCTTTAGGTAATCATCTACGTAATCCTTTATGTCATTATCTGCCTGGTAAAAATCGGTATCAGGGTTGCTAACGGACTTAAAAAACTCTGAATTCGCTGAGAGCAATATTTATATTTTGCTTTGTGTCGACTTTTTTAAACATTTTTCAATACAACTTTGTGTTCGTATATTGAGCTTCTAATAGTGATTTTGTCATTGCGACGCATTGCTCTCTACGGTGCAGCTGTACCGACGTTTTGAAATCGGTCCGTGCAGCGACCATGTTAATCCTAGATATATCCGATCTCTCTCTTCTATACCAATTAAGAGATTTGAAAAACTGTTTTCGTTTAATTTCACAATCATTTGAATAGTGAGGGATGCTATGTCTTTTACGTTTGTGGTCGCTGTTAGGTGTAATAGTTTTCAAAAATAAATTATCTGCAGCTTTCTTTATAGCTATAGTAAATAATTCGACCACTTCATTTACACTCGCTTCATCCATCAGATTCGCCGCATTTATAACATCATTCATACCATTTAAAACACACTGCACTTCATCACACGTTAAATTCTCTCTGTATTCATTCATAAGTTCTGAATTCCAATTATATTTGTAAACCATTGCGTGCCCAGAATTATCAGGCATTTTATTTTCTGGCTTAGTATTGACTGTATGACCTTGTAATCAGAGTTCGTTTGCTTCCCCAATTTCAAAATGTTTTATTAAATTAACTTTGTCCCGGGAACACAAAATGTAATCGACTAGACTGGGACCATTAGCTGTTATGCAGGTAATTTCTCCCAGCCCATGGTCGCTGCCAAATCTACTGTTCAGAATCATGATCCTGGTACTTTTACAACGATTTAGTAGTTTGTGACCATTTTCATTAACCTTTCCGAAATCTTGTGAGAATCTGGGTGTACTAACATCTTCTGCATAGCCTTCGTAAGCTGGTATATATCTTACATTATCATCTTCAACATGGTCTGGCAGGGTTTTGGTTCTGGCATTAAGATCACCACACATTATAAAAGTAGGGTTAGCATCATCATTCGATTTATCACTGCTAATGCGGTTACAACTGCGGATTGTACTGAGTCAGTGCTGTTCATGGTTGTGCTCCTTATATCTTTAGCAGCATTCGTGTTAGGCTGTCTCACTATACTACCCGGTGCTGTGGTTGTCACATTGCTGTGTTGTGGTACTGCTGGCATCGCCACGCGTGTAACCGGTGAGTTTTTGTTAGACATGTTTTCTGGCATGGCGAATTCGTTGTGGTTTGAGTGAGCTGACGTGTGCCACGGGTTGATGTGCTGGCTATTAGGATTTGCTGTACATTGTCCCATATACGCATTCGGGTTCATAATTGAATTAGATTGCATACTTGGGAATGGTTGCATTGGTATATGGCTGTTTGTTAGTGGGGGGAAAGTCAACATGGTTTAGTCTCGGTGGCACGATGTTTGCCGATTCATGGACCTGACTCGAACGCGCTTTTTCATGATTGTAGGACTGGCCGGTGTGTCGCGGTGCTGCCATCTTGGATGTATCTCGATTTGTGCCAGTCGCGATGTCACGCTGAAATAGAACTCTATCACAATCCGGGAACATGTCTCTTACAATTTCGTGGCCGACCATAAGTTTGGCGGGATATTTTATGGATGCTGTCCTGCCGCTTTGTTTCGCTTGTCGTAGGTCGGCCCACAATTTGCTACGAGCCTGCACTATTTGTGGAGGAAGGTCTCTACTCACAGAGAATGTGCTGCCGCGTAATTTAGGAGTCGCTCTGAAAATAATGTCAATATCGGCAGAGTCACGAAACAATGCGATCCTAGGAAGGACCCTATGATGGCAGGCTTCAGATCTAGTATGCTGAATTTTGATTGGTCAGTTTTTGGCAATCTCGGATTTTCCAAATGTTTTGGTAAATCAGTTAAAAGCCTACACCTCATTAACCGCTTTCCAGATTTCAATCAATCTCAGCTGGAAGGACCCTAAGTGGGTCGGCTTCAGACCGTACATAGAGAATTTTGATTGGTCGATTCTTTTGGTGGCCATCTTGGATTTTCCGAAAATCGTCCAAATGCTATTGGTTCAGATGAGCGCCACAGGCCCTCGAGCCTCTTGTTTTCAAATATATTGGAAGCAGAATAAATAACAGGTTATAAACAAACTTCTAAACGTATTTATGCTAGGATTCCATTTGTACATACATGCGTATGCGTATTAGACCTTTCCCACATTAGCGTATTTGGGGGAAATGCCTTTGCATTGCATGTGCATTGCACATACCACTTCTGGCGAGTAATGGCGATAGCCGACGCGCAAACAGCATTATTGTACTATTGGAATCAGATCCAACGCATTTTAAGCAGCTTATATGAAGAACTAATTGCATAATATTATTGGAGTCATACATCATTGGAAAGCTAAGGCAATTTTATATACATTTCTGTATTCGTTTTTATAGTTTTGTAAAATGTAATACAGTTGATTGTGATTTTAAAATATCCCCTATTGTCCACTTGGTTTAATGAATCTATGTATAATGGTGTATTTTATATACGCAAATAACCCAGTGAACATTTTACTAAAATGTAAAAAATAATACATTAATGTTCAGACAATTGAATGCACTTTCCAATGATGCATGACCTAATATAGTGATTTTTGTTTGTCAAAGGGACGGTTTAAATTGCGGTATATTTTAGTGCAATAGTAACCATAGTAAACTCAATGCAGGTCAGCTGTTTGTTGATGGCGTTACCAGCCAACAGTTGTTCTCTGAGCGTTGATTATGGGGAATCCCGGCGTAATGACCTCAATGTGGGAAAGGTGTATTCTAGGCCAAACAAATGGACTACTGCTGCTGCTGCTGCTGCTACTGCTACTACTACTACTACTACTACTACTACTACTACTACTACTACTACTACTACTACTACTACTACTACCCCTACTACTACCGCTGCCCCTGCCGCCGCTGATGCTGCTGCTACTACTCTGATCTGTGTTTGCAATTGCCATCATTATCGTCGGGATTGCTGGCTTTCAAAGAGGCATGACTATTTTCAAAATAATTCTATCAGCCTTTCACATTCCAGCGCTCTTACTATGAATTTAACTTTTATTTTGTATCACTTGTACAGAATAATAGCATGCCGATGTGGGGAAAGTCCATGAATGGCGCAATGATAACGCCATTTCAAAGAATCCCACATCCGAAAGCTGTCCGTGTCACATCGCTTCGCTGTTCTCGCTATGTTCGCTGCCTACTTCAACCTCGCTATAAATCTAAAATTAGAGGCGTAGCTTCGTGCCAACATCGATGGGGGCATGGGCGGCGGAAGGAGTTGGAAAGGAGGGGGGCTAACCAAACGGGGTGGGGGTGTTTTTTAAAATTTTAATATCTAGATGCTATCAGAAGTCATCTCCTGCATTTCTGGCTATAAATACCGGCCTTCTTTTGGATGCACAAGCTTTTTAATGAGGGGCTCTGCACCACCCACCTCCCCCCCTGAAAAAATGGGGTTTCAGCTCCTCTGCCCCCCCCACCACCAACACACACACACACACACACACACACACACAACACTGCCCCCCACCCTATTCCGCCGCCCCTGTGGGGAGCTTGCGTGACACAAATGCCAATCTGATGATCATAACCGAGCAATTGTATTAGGCGGTATTTCACTGACCTCATTTGTGAAGTTTCGCGGACTTAGCCCGGACATCAAAATCATGTAAGCACGGGACTAGACACGGGAGCGTTAGAGGGAGGGTGAGACCGCGTGATACAATGATTGACATTTTACGCCGTGACGTCGTGACCTTTGAACTCACGTGGACTACAGCGAAAGCCTAGTTACCATAATGTAAACAAAGCAACATCAGTTCTTGATTTGTGTAGCGCGTATAGATTCATATTTACGATTGATTGGCTACTAATAAAATACCAAAATATGAATTTTTTCTTAATTTAATTACTGGAATGTGCATTATTAGTAAACCATTACATGAATATTGTGTATCATTTCGGCAATTCAACATGTTATTTTATTTGGCAATTGCGTAGTTCATGTCATAATTTTTAGTTGAAGATCTACGTTCCAATGCCCTTCCACGCACGCATCTAGACAACATACGATGTCACCACAATTACCGATTCCTAAAATTGTCATTGACAAGCGCGTATTAACACTTTATAAACCTCAAATTTGTTCAAGAAAATGTCCATTTTGTCATAGAAAATGTTCATTTGCAGACCACGAACCGTTATTTTTTGTAATCTTTCACTGCAATGACTGGCTCTGTTGTCTCTTACCGAGCCCATCATTCCAGTGACAAAAATTTAAAATCTCTTGATCTGCAAATCGACATTTCACGAGGCTGTGCACCGCTGAATACGCGGTTATTTTGGCGTGTTGCGTGTCAAAGCCGAAGGGTTAAAGTTTGTGGTTATAAATTGTCAATTCTTGAGTCACTTTATAGCCTATAGGTACAGCCTTTAAGTTTTTGTCATAAAAACCACGCAACAAATATATAGCCTAGGCCACTACATGTTTCAGTAGGAACGTGTTTCTAGTTTTTATTACAAAAATTCAAAGACCGTTCCTATTCGTTATATTTATTAACGATCTCCCTGACTGTGTTCAGTCAACAGCATATTTGTATGCAGATGATACAAAAGTATACAGAGAGGTGAGGTCAGACAGGATAGGAAGGAACTGCAGGAAGACCTACATTCACTACAACGCTGGTCCGATAAATGGCTTTTAAGATTCCACCCTGATAAATGTAAAGTGTTAGAAATTGGACAAATATATAGATCTGAGACACCTGCATACAACCTGTATAATAATCAAGGAGAGCTTGTAGAGTTGGAATCGGTGGAGCAGGAGAAGGACATTGGTATAGTAGTAGACCGGCATGTCACCTTCAGGAACCATATGAGGATTAAGGTAAACAAAGCACGTGGCATCATGGCAACCATCCGAAGACCATATGAGTACCTAGACGAGGATAGCTTTACCGTACTATATACAGCATAGGTCAGGTCACAACTGGGGTATGCTGGCTGTGTATGGTTTCCTTATAAGAAATGTGACATCGACATGATTGAAAATGTGCAGAGGAGAGCCACCAGGTGCGTTCCTGATCTTAAAGGGCTATCATACGAGGAAAGGCTTCGAAGACTGAATCTGCTTACTCTGAAGTGCCGGCGACTGAGGGGAGATGTCATCGAACTATACAAGATTGTCCACGGAAGATATGGCGATAGGGTTACCAGAGATATGCTAAAATTTAGTAATGTGGTCACAAGGGGGCACAACTTCAAGTTGATCAAGTCATTCTCCAGACTCGATATCAGGAAGTACACATTCATAAACCGTGTAACAGATATCTGGAATGGCCTGCCTGAGGAAGTAGCAATGGCACCTAGTCTAAAGTGTTTTGAGTGCCGGCTGGATAATTTCTGGGCGGATCTCGAAATGAAGTACATTCATGAGGCTCAGTATTCCAGTTGACACGAGTAGATAATCAGCTAGGGGCTTGGTGCAGAACCGCACCAACACCCGAGATAATATGTAAAGTATTGGCTGTAAAGATTATATTCATGTAGGGGATGTGTGCGAAATCGCACCAACCCAAACTTAATAAAAGATAAAGGAATGTAAGCGTGTATAGTATAGGTAATAGGAGTTGCGTGCGGAACTGCGCCAACCTGTAATTTATACAATTTAAAAAGACAAATAGGTCAGTACACAGTTTATAAAGCGGTTGGGTGCGGAACCAGACAAACCCATAAACTTATACATAAGGATTGGAGAATTTGTAGTGTATAGTTTATATAGGAGCTAAGCGCGGAATCGCGCCAATCCACAATATATACACGTGTATATAATAGTAAGGTGTAAAGACTTAGCACGGTACATAGTTATACGGGAGTTGTGTACGGAACCGCGCCAATCCACAATTTACATATAGATAAGAAAGTTATTAGTAGTTGCGTGCGGAACCGCGCCAACCTGTAATTTAAACAAATTAAAAAGATAAATAGGTCAGTACACAGTTTATGTAGTGGTTGGGTGCGGAACCGCACACACCCATAGGCTTATACATAAGGATTGGAGAATGTGTAGTGCATAGTTTATATAGGAGCTGAGCGCGGAATCGCACCAATCCACAATATATACAATTGTATAAAATAGTAATGTGTAAATACTTGGCACGGTACATAGTTATACGTATGTATATAACTTGTATGTATATAACATGTATGTATATAACATAGTTAGGCAAATTAATTTGAGGGCACAGATGTGCTATAGAAAATGGAGATGGAGCAGAACATAAAGGCAGCCTATGCCTGCGTTCTGAAACTAAACTAAACTAAACTAAACTAGGCCGGGTGTCGAGGCCTACGTATGTCGTCAGAAAATTCGATTGAAACATAATTCTAATTTATCGCATACACTACACTTATTTATAGGCCTATCTGCCTCATTCACATGTGCGTAGGAACAGCCGACACGAGTGAGCTTAGGGGTGGTGTGGGGGTGGGGTGGCGGTGGTGGAAGGGTGGGGTGGGGTGGGTGGTGGTGAGGAGTTGTGTTACCCATGTTTTTCCTCTCCCATAGAGTATCCCTACAAGTGCCTGTGAGTATCCCGGCTCTCGGTTTTGGCCCCGCCTATGGTTTGCACCCTCCCACCCCCTGGTAAAAACACTTTCCTACGCCCATGTGTCCGCAGCGCATATAGGCCTATACATAAGTGTGTTGGTGTTTGTTATTCTCGTAACACAGCCAATTAACAAATCCAATTCACGCTCGAAAAGAAATCGCTTTTCTCGGCATTGTTGTGCTTAATATATTAATTCTGACAGCTCTGTCAGATTGAAGTTCGTTTTCACTTCCGCATTCTTGTCAGCACGATATGCGTATCCACATACTAGAGAGATCTGCGTTCATTTTAAACAAAAAGCGCTCTTTCTAAAGCCAAGTAACGCAATGAAGAGACAAATTCGGTACCATCTACACTACAGTATCACAGTCATGTTGATTAATGTCCACTTGCAGTATAAGAGAAGAATATTTTTGAAAATTTACAACTGTAATGACTGGCTCGGTAACCGAGCCAGTCATTCCAGTCGCACATTTTCAAAAGAAATTATCTTGGCCTGCAAATGGGCAGTGAGTATGCAAAGACGTGAATCATAGAGCCCCTTTACTATAACTGTGATGGTCAAGCTGGCCAAAATGAACTCTACAGTGGTGCTGAGGAATATTCATTTGCAGGACGACAGATTGCTATTTTCGTAAATTTCACTGGTAAATTTACAAAAAGTGTCTTCTCTATGCCTTCAAAAATGATAATTCCCTTGAAAAACCTTGACCAATTAATAATTAATAATATTATGCAAAATAGGCATCAGATTGCATTTCACAGCATCTGGATTTCAACATCGAACACGTAAGGGCTCCAGCCTAGGGCCTCACACCAGCTTAAGCTGGCACTGACAAAAAAACTCCCATTGACATGAGGCCAACATTAGCTTTACTGGCCAGAATGAACGAGTGAGCTTATACCATGGCGGTCGTCCCTCCGTCGTCCATCGAACCACTGGCTCGATTTCAATTATATTTGCCAGGAAGCTTCCCGATGGCATAGACAGTTTGTTCAAATAAAGCTGATTGGCCCGTGGCCATCTTAAATACACTCCGTCCTTAATCAACATGATCAATGGCAAAATTTCCAGGAAACTAGGGGTTAATGATATAATATGATGGTATGTTTCAACATACCAAGCGATCATTTTGATTGGTCAATTCCTTTAGTGGCCATCTTTGTCATCTTGCCTTTTCTAAAATTGCCCGTCCGACCATCAACTTTTTCCTTAAACGACCTACTGAGTAAATTTCAACCAAATTGTGCACGAAACATCTATGAGGCATAGAAGACGATTGGCTAATTTGGCCGGCGACCATCTTGGATTTTGCCTAAAACTCACGAAATATCATCTCGAGCACCAGTTGAACCAACTGAGTTCAAAGGAACTTGGTTGCCAAGTTATTTGGTGGCCATCTTGGATGACTTAGATTTTGCGAAACTGAATTTTTGGGCGATATGAATATGGACTAATGGCCATTAACCGTTTGACTGCTATGTTTTTGCAGACGAAATATACAAGGGCGTATATATATGTGGAGCCGCTAACTATTTTGAAGACAATTTGAGTGAATGTTGTTGATGACTAAGTCACAAACAACTTTCGGTCAAATTGTTGTCAACATATCAAGAGTTTGTGTGCATTGAAATTATTGTCATGTCGCTTGCAGCAGCGCCACTGTTAGGGTTTGTTCAAGGGTAGTTGATATGTCAAAATGCATGACCACCATGGACCAAGCAAAATGCATACTCATTTTTGGCAGCCAGATTGCATTTTCTTTATTTGATGGATTTTGAAGGCGAAATTAGGTTTATATATGCTGATTTTAAATTTGCCTCTTTCCAACTGTGACTCAGATATATGGTTTGGCGGGCATCTTGGATTATTTTCCAGCCAAAGAATCCCATACTAAAGCAATAGCAAATGTAAAATGTCTTATTTTCTTTAATCAGTCGATTGATTTTAGCCTAATTTGGTTGGAAACATCCTTGGGACATAGGTATCCAAGCTTGTTAAAACAGTCGATTGGCAAATTTGTCCGACAGCCATCTTTAATTTGGACGAATTTTAGAAACTTTAAAATTCCCTGAAACTGCTAAGGGGATTCATTTGAAACTCATGTACATCGTCTATGGAATAAAGCTGAACCCAGTTTGTTCGATGGAACTTGATTGCCTAGAATGGCTGAACGGATCCGGCCGAAATGTTTTAGATATTTTTAGGGATTTAAAGGACCAAAGCCATTATCCCTTTAACACGCATGTTGGCCAAACACGGCTTCTGTAGTGGTCTTCAGAAATGTCCATTTAGAGAACATGATAAAATTATTTTTTAATTGACGACTGGAATGATTAGCTCGATACATGCAGAGTCAGGCATTGCAGTGGTAAATTGTCAATACTAATCTTCACTTGCTCTGCAAATGGGCATTTTCTATCGGAAAGTATACATTTTTAAACCAAATTATTGGGTTAAAGGGTTAAAGTGTGTTCAAAGGAAATTGATGCATAAAAATATGGCCGCCGTGGATCGATCATAATGTAGTGTGTTTGGTGGCCATATTGGATTTTTCATTAGATGAATCTTGAAGCCGGGATTTTGTTTAGATAGGTTTGTGGGGATACTGATTTCAAATTTGCCAATTTTGAATTTGTCGAATATAAGATGGTTTGGCTTGGATTCTTTCTTACCAAAAAGTCCTACAATAAAGCAATCTGATATTTAAAATATATTCTCACGAACCAAGTCTGCCTAAGGCAGCGATGTCTCCCAATCCAGTTATGCTCGAAATATTTAATAGAACATTTTTACATCGTGTTCAACATTGTATTTATGATCATGTGGCTCTGTTTTGGCTCACCTGACCCGACGGACCAAGTGAGCTTATGCTATGGCGGTCATCCGTCGCCCATCATTTGTCCGTCAATCTGTCAAATCGCATCTCCTCATTTATGCTTTGAATGATTTCAATTCAGAATTTTGATGGGGCATATTTTTCTGGCGGGCATCGTGGATTTTCGAACAATTTTCCGGAAAACATTTAAAACCCTTTAGTGACTTATACAATATAAAAGTCTTGGTTTCAACGAAACTGAGGTGGAATAAGTCTATGCTGATGGACTTCAAGACTTCTAAAAAGAATTTTGATTGGTCAATTTTTCCGGGGGCCATATTGGACCTCTTGACATTTTCTGGAAACCAGTAAAAAGCCTACACCTCATTAACCAATTTCAAGGAAACGCGACCGGAATGACCCTAGCGCGGTGCGGTTCAGAACTTCTACACACAATTTTGATTGGAAACCTTTCTCGGTGGCCATCATGGATTTTCTCAAATTTCTGGGGAGATCATTTAAAAGCCTACACCTCATTAACCGATTTCAAGCAAACGCGACTGGAAGGTCCCTTGAGTGGTATGGTTCGGAACTTGTGTACACAATTTTGATTGCTCACTTTTTCGGGTGGCCATCTTGGATTTTACCAAATTTCTGGGGAACTCAGTAAAAGATGACTTAACCGCTTGGCAGGTTTCAACCAAGTCGTGGTGGAAGATCAAATTATTATGTGCTTCTGACCATATATACACAATTTGATAGGTCATCTAGCATTTTCTGAATAATCTGGGAAATCGGTTATAAGGCTACTCTTTGTTAACTCCTTGACTTATTTTTCAACCCGATTTGCCTGGAAACCTAGCATTCAGACCACATATGCAAAAATCTGGTTCGTCAGTTTCTCCAGTGGTCATCTTTAATTTTATGAGTAATTATTTAAAAGATATTTGGTGAAATATGAATGGCTAATGTTTGAGGCGAGCGGCAGCGTCCTTGCTCTCTTGTTGAAGATCTTTTTCAATATTGCATTTGGCTCTTGATATTGTCATAGTCCATGATTGCTTGATCTTATGTGAAGCAAGATTGAATGCAAGCAAATGTATAATATGAGGAAGCAGCGTAATTGTGTGGAGCTTAGGTTGAAAAAACGAACTGTGTGTGAAACACTAGCATTGCATTATGCTCTACATATTGCTTCATATTTCTAGCGTGATTGATCGACATTGTGAGGTATGTCTCTCTATATTATAGTTGTTGTACCGTGTGAGTTGTTCCAATGCATATGGATTATCAGGTATAGTCTGTACCTCGTGTGTTGTGCCACTGTCTATGCATTGCCAAGTACAGTCTATTAGTCTGTACACTGTGCGTTGTTCCATTGTCCATTCATTGCGCGGTATCTGCCTCTGTTCCGTGGGTCTATTAGTGTATACCTTGTGGGTTATTGCACTGTCTCTATATTGTGAGGTATCTGCCTCTGTGTTGTAGGTGTATTAGTCTACACCTTGTCGGGAATCGCTCTGTCTATGCATTGTGACGTATCTGTCTCTGTCGTGTGGGTCTAGTAGTCTATGCATTGTGTGGGTTATTGCACTGTCTCTATATTGTGAGGTATCTGCCTATGTGTTGTAGGTGTATTAGTCTATACCTTGTCGGGAATCGCTCTGTCTATGCATTGCGAAGTATCTGTCTCTGTCGTGTGGGTCTATTAGCCTATACCTTGTCGGTTATCCCTCTGTCTATGTATTGTGAGGTATCTGTATCTGTCTTATGTACCTATTAGTCTATGCCGTGTGGGTTATTCCTCTGCTTATGTAATGTGAGGTATCTGTCTCTGTCTTGTGGGTCTATTAGTCTATACCTTGTGGGTTATCCCTCTGTCTATCTATTGCGCGGAATCTGTCTCTGTCTTGTGGGCATATTAGTCTATACCTTGTGGGTTATTCCACTGTCTATCTATATATTGTGAAGTATCTGTCTCTGTCTTGAGGGTCTATTAGTCTATATCTTGTGGGTTATTGCACTGTCTATATATTGTGAGGTATATGTCTCTGTCTTGTGGGTCTATTAGCCTATACCTTGTGGGTTGTGTCACACCATATTCATTGTAATGTATCTGTCTTAGCTAAATATTTTATGTGCTGCGGGTTGGGGAGGCTATCAGACTTTAAGCATTAGCTAGTTTAACCTGTCAGGGCAGGGCATAGCTAAAACTGGACAGGTCCATTTGGCGAGGTACTGACCTGACTGGCAGCCTTTTAAACAATTCTGACACGTATGTTGTAACAAGTCACTTTATAGACTGATTACAGCATACATGCATCGTTTAATTATACTGCACACGCGCGCACTAATTAAGTATTCAGGATTTATTTTCTAGTAACACGGCCGCGCATCTACATCACCCTCTGGCCTTATCAAGTATGTTTATAAATCATACATTTAATATTTCCGAAAATGTTGCTCCCGATCCCAGGATGATTCATAATAAAGAAATATTAGTTAGTTCTCCGGGATGTAGGCATTGTTTTGAGTGTAGCTTTCGTGACCATCTCGTCCACATCTCTAGCACTAACTGACGGTCGCTGGCAACGTCACTCGGGTCAGTTCTCGCGGCGTCGCATGACAGCATTGACTGACCAGAGTGACGTTGTCATTGACCGTCAGTTAATAGTGAAGAAGTGACTGAAATGGTCACGAAAGCTACACTGCAACAATTTTTACATTTCGGAGCGGTAACTAATGTGTCTTTATTACATATATGTACTGCATTTATGATTACAGTTAAATGTTAATATTCAAACTAGAATCCCTGAAAATAAATGTGTGCCTAGAAGCAGTGAAACGAAATAAACATTAACATATGATGATTTTAAATCAATATAACATTTCTAATTGTGAATTTAAATTAGAAACTCGTGTCTCTAATTCATTTCACAACTTCACAAAACGTATATTAATTTATGTGGAATGAAATCATCATATGTTAATATTTATTTTGTTTCATTACATCTAGGCACATAATGTAAAGCTCTAAAAGCATACCATGTTAACAATTTTATTTTCAAACACTCTGCTGTGAATATGCAACTTTAAGTATTGTGTTTATTATTGCGTGTGCTGTTTATTGAAGATTATGATGCAACCGATTAATCTTTATTGTATTTTCCATTTCCTTCGCTGCATTTCACCTACAATTGTGATTATTGTCTTAGGAGGGTTTAATCTAATATCATCGGGATAGAGAAATTTGAACATCGTGAAAAGGTTAGAATGAATTTTATTAGACAGACCGTTAGAGTAAAACGTAGTACACCAAAATACATGCTGCTTGAAGTGACTGGAGAAATGCCACATTTGATGCAGACCAAGCAACCAACGGAAATCAAGCACAACTGTCAGCAAAGATCTATAAGTATATGTGTACAGATTGCTTACAGAACAGAACACAGTACAGGTGGTTAACCCAAGTCAAAAGTATTCTAGATGAAACTGGATACAGCTACCTATGGATACAACAAAATACACACAACATAAACTACATATTAAGAAATATTAGCCAGAGGATAAGAGACCAATATATACAGGGATGGGAAGGGGAAATGTCAAACTCATGGAAAGGAAAGACGTATCACGCTATTAAAACTAAATATGAGACTGAACACTACCTACTTAGCGTAACTGACCAGCAGAGAATTACACTTACACGTTTCCGAATGACAAACCATTACTTACCAATTGAAACGGGACGTTGGAAAGGTATACCAAGAGATGAACGGAAGTGTAACCGCTGTGCCTATAATGGCATAGGAGATGAATACCACTACTTATTACCACTCAGTAATGCCACATGCCCAGATGTTGTTATTTGATTGGTTACGATCATTGATGTATGATCTGGTATTTCCCCCGCGCGAACATCGTGTTTTAGTATTAATGCGCAGAGTAATTATGACGTAACAATAGCCAATGACGATGTGTTGATGCATACTGAAAATGACGTCATAAAGTATTGGAAATTGGTAATATGTAAGTTAAGATCAAATTCTCTCTCTTCCCCGCCCCTCCCTCCCTCCCTTCCCCTCCCTCTCTCTCTCTCGCTCTCTCTCTCTCTCTCTCTCTCTCTCATGTCAAGTTCGACTCCTAACCATAGTTAGCCATAGCTAACTAGAGTACCAGTCGAACTTCAAATAGTTAACTAGCTAGTCAACTATAGTCAACTGAGCACAAGACCTCGGTTCAGATGGATAGTGCGATATTTGCGTACATTTCAAAACGGTGGACACCGATCGCTTGCCACCAATAACTGTATATAAAAGTGTAAATATTTCGCTAAATAACTTAGGTTTGATGAAATTATGCTTTCCCATTGTATGTTAATGTTCCCAAGCCCATATTCCTTCCCACTGTATGCCATATGGATGCTTTTTGACGTCTTAGAGGACACAGATAACCCATTTTCGTATGTCATCAAAACAGACGACAGAAAGGGTTAATGGAGACTGTTACCTGGCTACACATTTTCTGCAATTGTAATTCAATAGGGAACTATAGTCGACTGCGATCAAGTTCGACTGGGTGTAGCAACTGCGCATGATCAGTAAACCAACAAACTGACTATAGTTAGCGAGTAGAACTTGACCCTTAATCTCTCGCTGAGGTCTGAGGGGTAATACATTCGTTACATCAGTGTTTGGCGGGGTACAGGCAGCAACAACAACAACAACGACGACGACGACGACGACGACGACGACAACAACAACAACAACGCAACAGAAACAACAGCTACAACAATAATAATAACAACAACAACAACAAGGAAAAAGATAGCCAGGCCGACGACAATGAAGACTACAAACACGACATAGAAGACAACAGTCGATCACAAGAAAAGCAGCAGCAATAATAATAACAACAACAACAACAACAACAACAACAATAGCGACAATGACAACAACAATAAGGACAGAGATAGAAAGGCCGACGATAATGAAGACGAAACCGACATTGATGATGACACCCACCACACAGAAGACAAGAGTCGACAACAAGAAAAGCAACAACAACAACAACAACAATAACGATGATGACGACTATTGCGACAATGAGAACAACAACCGTATGCTATCTACTGTTTATAATGATCTGTATAATGCCTCCTCCACATAATTAATGCTATATATCCTCCCCATATATCATTGTGCAAATGATCTGGCTGTAATAAAATTGCATCGTATCGTATCGGTAATAAAGGTCCCCATTTATAGCTATGGCCCGCCCATTTCTAGCTAAGCTGCGTCTACGTTGTGCGCGTGTTGGGATCCATTTATATACTTTGAAACCTGAATTTTTAGAATCACATTTTCAAGTTAATTATACACGTCAGTTAAACTGTGGCCTGTTTAGAAACCAATCTGGCTGGGTGATGTTGCTCCGTATGGCAACAACAGCCCCCAGAGAACTTTGTTTCAAAATATTTACCAGAATGATTAGTAAATAGTAAAGATATACAATTTGTACAAGCACCAGACTATTCAATTTTCATGACGGACCTAGATACGTCATTCATTACTTATATTATTTTGATTGTGACGTCACCTCACATTTGATTATGAATGTCGTATATTTGACCGATATACCGGATATATCCATGTCTTATGACACTTACCACGTGACAGTCTATGAAACGGAACCCGGATTAGTGGTCATGCCCTACGATGGACAGAATAGGAACCGGTTCTTAATTTAGGCATTATATAGGATGTGTTTATAGAATTAGGCCCTAATTTAAGTTCCAACATGCAGAAGAGACGATTTGTAACAAAGGGATACATTTCTAACCTGAAACTTGAATTCCCATGTCTCTAGGTAACAAAACAGATAAGTTGTTGAACATTTTGAAACTACTTTGACTTGGTGCTGTTGCTGTCGATGGCAGCAACAGCTCTCGGTAAATTAGTTTCAAAATATTTAAACAAATTTTTATTAAATGTTAAATTCATCAAATACGTGCAATTCTTAAACTTTAGTGATGGATTTTCCATTTTCGTGAACGCGCTATGCTATTTTGCTACGTAGTGGTGTAATTGATTATGACGTTATATAGTTGAGTGACAGATCGAATCCCTCAGTACATATTGGACTTACTCTACCAGGCTCCGAAAATCACACGTTTCTGCGATCCGGCACAGCGACATTTTACTGCGGGGTAACCAAATTTTAACACACGGGTTACCCTGCGGGACAACCTAAATAATGTATTATTATGGCCTGCATAAGTACTCATGGTGAGTGTGTATTTAGTCTGCCAATTTAACGGTCGAGTTGGTATTTACAAGGATTCTGTAGTTTGTATATCTTACAACAATACATATTTTCAACAGAAATAAATTCACAGAAATGGGGCAACCTGGAAATACAGTCGGGCAGCCTAATCTAAATTGCATATTTGCCCCTTGGGGCAGCACAACATTTAAAAACATTTCGAGCCCTGCTCTACGCACTATTTCAGCTCCGTGCTGGACTTGTTCAGGTCATACTAGTGGTACGTCATGTGTACATCATGCTACCACACCAGCTCCGGTTTATTTTGTGCTGGGGCATGGTGGTAGTGAACTCATTTGTGCTGGCGAAAGCTAGGTACAATGTTTCGATAACCACTTGATACATTCGAACCAAATTTGATGCACCTATAGGACATCCATTGACAACAATATTTCTAAAGTCAGTGAAACGTTTTAACAGCAATTTTATAAGTTAATGATTATTAATATTAATTTTAAATTCGTAAGCCTTTTGATGCGTTGCACCCTTCTTCGCTACGCTCTGTGTGGATGTGTGGATGTGTGGATGTACGGGTGTGTGGATGTGTTAGTCACTGTTACGACCTTTTTAATTGTCCTGATCGAAGCTTACTAATAGACAACGATGTGGAATTAAAAATAAATGTCCGTATCCATACGAAATAGCATCATTAGACATGAATTGACTTGCCATGAACAGCAATCATAACCAAATTCTCTCGGGGATATGCCATTTTCGTGTACGGCTGTGTGCAGTGCATTTCTATCTATGACCCACCCATTTCTGGCTAAGCTATGTTTGCACGCACTTTTGAATTGAATTTAATTCTTTGTAGCTTTAAATTACCAGAATCTCAAGTACACAGACACTATACAATGTGTGCAATTTAAATATTTTGAAATTGATTTGACTGGGAACCGTTGCTGCCTATGCATGATGACGTCATAATCATTACGTCATGAATGTCTCGACTTAATCCGCCTTAAATGTTTAATAGTTCGCCATGTTGTATTAATTGTACGTCTTTACTATTTAATAAACATAGACAGCAACAGTCCCCAGTCAAATTAGTTTCCAAACATTCAACAGCTTACCTGGCAAAAACAGGACTCTTTAGGAATGTATATTTGAAGGCCAAGGGAAGACTCGTTTTGGAAATCTATTCCTGGAAAGCTGGGTCGATAAACGTGCCAGTTATTTCAGTGGTTAATATAAATACAGTCTTCTTGATCTGCACACGGACATTGACTAAGCAATCATTTTGCTGTTCTTGACCGTTAACAGTGTTTTTAGGAAATATCTATTTGCATGACAACAGCAGGATATTTTTGCAAATTCATGTGGGGGTTTAGAAAACATAGTCACGGTACTCAATTGACTTGCACATGGATATTTACATACCAAATATTTATTGACTATTAAACTGTTAATTGATGTAAGTAGCATTGTGATCGTTTAGAGGGGCTGTTGACACAAGCGGGCTAATGAATTGCGCTCGCTTGGATCCAAATCGCACGTATGCACGCGCACACAGCCAGCCAGCCAGCCAGCCAGCCAGCCAGCCAGACAGACAGACAGACAGACAGACAGACAGACAGACGGACGGACGGACGGACGGACGGACGGACGTTAAAGCGACCTACTGATAAGTTCACTTTACCCCAACTAATCTCAAGGGGGGACCACTCTAAGTAAATCTAAACTTGGTCTCGAGAGGACACATTTAGGGAAAGAAATTTGTAATTAAATTCCTGTGCCAATGCGGTTTTTTCAATGTAAATACGGACTTGCTTGTGCCAGGCCTCCATATTTGTCCCAAATCAAACAATTTTAAACTGTTTATATGTATAAATACACTGTCGGAATTGGTCTGCTGGTAGCTGATATTTCGTTTGCACGGTCGTCCATACCTGCAATCCTGCATGCATGCGTTCGTTCGTTCCTTCGTTCGTTCGTTCGTTCATTCGTCCGCGATTGCGTGCGTGCGTGCGGTCGGGTGCCCGCGCATTCATATGTGCATATATTCATTCATTCATTCATTCATTCGTCCACCTATCTGTTCACTCATCCTGTCACCTGTCCTTGGCCTCTCTGTTGGTGTACTGGTCTGTGCCTCTCAGACATCAATTGATTGTCTATGTGGATGGACTGATGGATGGATTACTGGGTGGGTGGCCGGGTGGGCGCATGGATTGTTTGGACATATATGTTTGTAAAGGTGCAAACCACCTCTCTTCCGCAACCACCTGTCGTATTCTATTCTTATTTTTTCAACAGCCACACCAAATCATTGCAAAGAAGCAATTAGCGCTTTGCAATTACTAAGTGAATAAATTAAACCAAATTCGGAAATGAAATTGTAGCTTTCACCCATTTGCCTATTCATTTTCCTATTCATTTGGTCAGTCGTCTAGTCATCCACCGGGTGTCTGTCTATCAGTTTACAAATCTGTTCTCCCCTTAATCAAGTATTTGTTTAGGTGGATGGCAGAATGGACTGATTGATGGATTAATATGCTGGTGTCTGGGCGGGTGAATGAGTCCATGGATTGTTGGACATATAAGCGTACACAGCTCAAACAACCTGTGACTTACAACCACCTCTCTTTTGAAGGAATCTCACTAGACCAACAACATTCAGTCAATCCACAATGGATCATCCTATGTCAGAAAGATCTGCTTAAAACTATTTGTTTATTCCTATTTTCGAACACATGGCACCGCCAACTTATTACACAGAAGTAAACAATGCTTTGTAATGACTGAGTGAACCGATTTGCCCAGATAAAAAAACTGTATAACTCCTAACTGTCAGAATTTGTTCCTATCTTCGAACACACGGCAACGCCGACTTATTACAAAGAAGTAATCAACGCTTTGTAATGACTGAGTGAACCGATTCGCCAAGATAAAAAAAACTGTATAGCTTGTCAGAATTTGTTTTAATAATCTTTATTCAGGAAACCGGTCCCTGGCAGTACTCAAACAACAAGTAAATTACTCTCCGCCGCCATGATTAAACATATATCGGCAGCATTTGATCTAATGACTGACCAAATAGCCCTCATTGTTATTCTCACACCTTAATCGCTTGAAACGAACCGGCGTACTAACCCATGCTACAATTAGATAAGCTCTATATAATTAAGCAATCACGCCTTTTGTATTAGCTGTTTGACTTCAGTAGCGCCAAAGGCGCACATTGATCTAAAGCAGGTCTTCGGGTTTGGTTTGATCTTTTGTGGAGAGACTGAATTAATAGTTAATCAGTAGTCACCATTGCAGTAATTCTCTTATAAATATGTAAGAATTATCAGTTGCCATTAGACCAGTTTTTTCGCTGCATGACGAAGACCATTACGTCGAAAGCGCTCCAGCAACTGACAGTGTAAGCTTTAATTTTATATATATATATAATAATCTTCTATTAATTGTTCTTATTTTTCAGTTTCTAAATTGTTTCAACACATATCCCTCTAGTTAATATTTGGTATTTAACTTTTTTGAACTTTTCTGACTAAATTTGACATAAATCTGTAGAAATTTGATTACGTTCTAAAATGGCCAAGAATTTCAATGGCCCAGTGGGTAAAGGACGTAAATCTGGCAACCCAGCGTCCAACTTTTCTTCAACCAAAAGTGCTCCTAACCAGTCTGTTCAGGCCTTTCAGAGACTGGTTAAGATGTACTTCCATGTGTTGCAATGCTTGCATCACTATCGTCCTTTACAAGAGCATTTGGCATCAGACTCTCTCCAGAAATCTCTCAGCATGAAAATGGAGGAGATGAACTCGTTTTTCTGCCCTGCCTTACGAGATGACGAATTTTTGAAATCGACCAGCATGATAAACCAAATTTGGGCTCATAACTGCTCTTCCTCCTACTCTTCATCTCTTTTCCCCTCACGCACCTTCTTCTGCTCCTCTTCCTCTGTCTCCGCCTCCTCTCCCTCCTATGCAGAATAATAGTAACCTGTCTGAGAGGAGGTTTGCTAAGTACCGTCATCAATCGCATAGAAATGGCCAGTGGAGGATCCCCAGAATCACCAAAAAGATTCTGATGATAGGGTCCTCTAATCTAGCCCGAATTGATTTAGACGTCCATCCTGACATCCAGGTTGAGTGCTATCCTGGTGCCGCATTATCACATTTCAGAACAATGGCTATGCGACACCAGGATGGCCCTAGCCCGGAGAAGAACATCCTGAATATTGGCATCAACTCCAAAAATGAGCATCCAACCAAAGCCTCAAGCCATTTACGGTTCATGGCTCGTGAATTTAAGAATAGCTTCCCCAATGCGGAGTTGCACTTTGCTGAGACTAACTTCTCTGATAGCTTGTCAGACAGGCAAACGTACTGTCTCAAGCGTATCAACGAATCAGCGAGGTCCAACTGCCACGTTGATAAGGTCATCCCCAACATTTTTGATGCCAATTTTCATGTTGAGAAGGATAGAATCCATTGGACGAAAGAAACAGCTAATTGTATTTATAACCATTGGTTGACGGTACTTAGTTTAAACTAAATGTGGGTCAAGGCAATAGCTCCCCTAACATAGGATTAGGAACAAACCTTGTCAATTTAGCAGCTGACTATGATCTCTCACCATCTGAAAAATCAATTCTCGATCGTGGTCTTACTTTTGTACCAACTCCAAAACCAAAAACAGGATTAGATTTGCTTTTAGACACAGGTCTTATTGAAGTAGCTAATTTTGGTCATTCAGTAAAAATAGCCCATCATTTTCGAAATTTAAATGGAGAGTCAAAACCATTCACTGGAAAATCCGGTTGGGACCCTCCAGATAGGCTGGTTGATGACAATATTAAAGCAACCATAAAAACGGTTGCTGGTATAGCCAGATCATTGCCAGTTACAAATAATAAGCAAAACCTTTCATTTCTCGAACGACAGGCTATCAACAAATTACGTAGAAATCAAAATATTATTATAAAACCAGCCGATAAAGGTTCAGCAACTGTGATTATGCCTAGAGAAAACTACATCCGCGATGCCGAAAGGCAGTTAGCTAACACAAGGCATTACAGAAAACTTGATGATTTAATTTGGCCTCAAAACCGACAAAATTTCATTGAAATACTTAATTCATTGCATACAGATAAGTACATCGATAAGAAACAGCTAAAGTATCTGCTAGGTGAGAATAATCCACAAAATCGGACATTTTATATCTTGCCTAAAATCCATAAACCTATCAGCACCTGGTTAGATCCATTGACACCACCTGGACGACCCATCATTTCAGACTGTGGCAGTGAGTCTTATGGCATTTCAGAATATATTGATTACTATTTAAAGCCCATTGCTAATAGACACAAGAGCTTTCTCAAGAACACAGAACACTTTCTTTCAAAGTTATCCAAATTGTCAGTTCCGAAAGATACATATTTAGTCACATTAGACATAGATGCTATGTATACCAATATAGATACTGATGCTGGAGTCAATGCTATTAAGAATTCTTTTGTCAAATTTCCTGATCCAGATCGACCAGACACGGACATTCTAAAATTATTAGAGCTAAGTCTTAAAGGAAACGATTTCCAATTTAATGGTGAAAATTACCTTCAAATCTGTGGATGCGCAATGGGTAAACGATTCAGCCCAAATTTTGCCACGATTTATGTTGCGGAGTGGGAAGAGGATGCACTGAACAAATCAACCAAAGAGCCTCTTCTTTACCTCAGATATCTAGATGACATCTTCATAGTTTGGCAACATTCAGAAGAAGACTTTTGGGAATTTTTTCGCATTTTAAATAACCAAGATTCAAACATCAAGCTAAAAGCTACTATTAGTGGAACATCGGTTGACTTTTTAGATGTCACGATCTATAAGGGTCCTCAATTTGATTCCTCTGGAAAATTAGAATATAAAGTATTCGTTAAGCCAACAGACTCACATCAGCTGCTTCACAAAAAATCATTTCATCCTCCACAGACATTTAAAGGTTTGATCAAATCGCAAATCATAAGATTTTTTCGAAACTCTAGCAACAGGCAAAGTCTGAATAGTGCATGCTCTACTCTGTTTGATGCTTTGAAAGCACGAGGCCATTCAGCCCGTTTTCTTCGAAAAATTAAAGCAGATACCATCAATGAGCTTGAAAATCTAAAACCTCATAGCGGACCCGAGTTTGAACCTGTCCAAATTAAACACAATAAACCAATCATGTGCGATGGATCAGTTTCTAAATGCGACAAAAATAGATGCAAAGTAAACAACTATATTGTAAACCAACAAACATTCTTGAGCTTTCAAACTAAAAATGAATATCATATCCGAAGTAATATGCATTGTGATTCTGAGAATGTAGTCTATTTGATCAATTGTGCCCTTTGCCAGAAACAGTATGTTGGTGAAACAAAAAATGCATTTAGAGTGCGTGCTAGACGCCACGTTTCTGATATTAACACCTCAGCAGATACGCCAATTGCTCAACATTTCCAACTTCCTGATCATTCAGTTGAACATAATTTTGAAATCATGCCAATAGAACAGATTCCGACCTTCGATAGTGAGGAGGAAACGAGTTCGTTTCGCAAAATCCGAGAGGGCCATTGGATTAGAACACTCCAAACAAAAGCACCATTTGGAATAAATGTAGATTCGGGAATATCACAAAAGAACAAAATTATCCCATTTCAACTCATATACAATAGACGTAATGTTGAATTAGCGAAAACCATGAAAGACGAATATTCACAGTTGCAATCTAAATTAAAGGAACCGGTCAAAGCACGACCAGTAATAGCTTACAATAGAAATCCAAACCTGAAAGATTTGCTAGTAAGATCAAAGTTAGACCTTATAGTTCCTGATAACAATGACAAGGTTTCACCCCTCCCTACCTATTCTTAAATAAATATAATCCCAACCAAAATCAATGGTGGGGCAACATGAAATCATATCCGTAGGACATCTTTTAATTATGTGTCTGCAAAAGTGTGTGTGCGTGCGTGCGTGTGTGTATGTATGTGTCCGTGCGTGTGTTCGTTCGTTCGTTCGTTCGTTCGTTCGTTCGTTCGTGCATGCGTTCGTTTGTTCGTGCGTCCGGGCGTTTGTTCGTATGTGTGTATGTGTGTGGGTGTGTGCTCGTACATCCGTACGTGTGTGCATCTATACTTGCGTGGGTGTATGTGTGTATGTGGCTGTGGCTGTGGGTGCATTAATTCGTGAGTACATTAGTGCCTTGGTGTGTGCGTGCATGCATTCGTGCGTCCGTTCGTGCATGCTTTCATGCATGCATTTTTGCGTGCATTCGTGCATGTATTACTGTGTGCATGTATTATTGCATGCATTCGTGCATTCCTTCAGATGTGTGCGTGCGTGCGTGCGTGCGTGCCTGCGTGCGTGCGTGCGTGCGTGCGTGCGTGCGTGCGTGCGTGCGTGCGTGCGTGCGTGCGTGCGTGCGTCCTTGCGTGCGTGCGTATGTACGTGCGTATGTGTATGTGTGTGCATTCGTGTGTGTGATTTCTCTATAATGTAGGATCAATCCCAGCCTTTACCTGTTAAAGCGACCTACTGATTAATTCACTTTACCCCAACTAATCTCAAGGGGGGACCACTCTAAGTAAATCTAAACTTGGTCTCGATAGGACAAATTTAGGCAAAGAAATTTTTAATTAAATTCCTGTGCCAATGCGGTTTTTTTCAATGTAAAGACAGACAGACCGACCGACCGACCGACCGACCGACCGACAGACTGGTAAACATGTAAATCAATAAACAAACACATTTGCATGTATGTAGATATGCTGAATATAAGACATTATTCAGGTCACTGCATGTGTTGTTGATTTTGTGTCTCGTAACAAAGTTTTTATACCGGCAAATTCTGAACTAGCGTGCGTTTTTGTAGTGGATACAATTGACATATTAAAGAACAGATTATATTTCTTAGGCTTGTTACAATAATAGATTACAGTACAGCTCATACATATGTTTCAAACACACAATCAGAATCATGTTTGTTATTAAAAATACTATATGCAATATTTTGAACAGAATTGGATTGGAATACATTGATGACATAAGCAGCAATGTCTTCCATTCCAACTATGTTCAAAATATTCAACAGTACCGCCCATGTTTTAATTTTGTTTTTAAGTCGGACCTGTACTCTATCGTTGTAACTTGAGCAAAACAGCTCTTAAAGATGTATGTTCACACCAGATTACTATATAATACGATGGTTAAAATTGTATACTTTTAGAGCATTTGGCCGTGTTCTCACTAGAAAGTTAATCGGGAATAACGCCGTACATCAGGATGGAGTTATTCCTGATTACGTCTATAGCGAGAACACGGCCTAAATCAGGAATAACCTCATATTATGCCACGAACCTGTTTTAAATCGATTATGTAAACTGTTATTGCATTCCAAGAAAAAGAACAGATAATTGTTCAGTGTTAAAAACAAAATAAAAGATATGTAATTAAGCAAGCAAATGCCGCCGACGACGACAACGACGACGACCAGGAAGAGGAGGAGGAGGAGGACGACGACGACGGCGAGGACAAAAGTAGAACCAACAACAACATTAACAACAACAACAACACCAATAACAACATCTGAACTACTACTACTACTACTACTACTACTACTACTACTACTACTACTACTACTACTACTACTACTACTACCTCTACTACTACTGCAACAACTGCTACTATGTTGCATGTTTTAGATCATTGCCAATCCTGTAATAATAATAATAATAATAATAATAATAATAAATAATACCTAATTATAACATATCATGTATCTCTATATCACGTATAATGTACATATATCTCTACCGTCAACTGTATAAATGTAAAGCACACCTCATATGCTACAGTTGTAGCCTGAGAGAATAAAAGTATCGTGACTTGACTTGATTGATGTATGGCGCTATTACCGATAGCTCTCTAGCGGGAACACGGCTTTGAGTGTGTGGCTAGATGAAACAAAACGAAATAAATTTTAACATATGATGGTATTATTATGCATAAATTAATTTAATTTTTTTAAGGTGTGAAATTGAGTTAGAGACATATATCCCTATTTCAAATTTACAATTACAAAATTGTATTCATTTATACGGAATGAAATCATCATTTGTTAAGATTCATTACATTTCATTACATTTGAGGTATACAATTTACGCTTCTCTATGAATACAATCTAAATCGTCTTATGTCATAGCATTCTGGTGTGAATATGCACCTTTAACTGTCACTTTATTTGCGCTACTAGCGACAGGTGGTCACTAATGACAGGTGGTTCCCTAAATGCAGGTCTTGTCATAGGATACAATCATCAGTTGTTAAAGAAGAATATATTTGAATTCATGGGTTTGATAGTTCACTAGCAATTTGAACACTGCATTCACATATTTCTGTTTTGACGCGTCTGTACAGTTAATGTTTGGAATATTTAAAACATAACTTGAGAGAGACCTGTTACTGTCATATGCAACAATGTTCAGCTCCTAGTCTAATTAGTTTCAAAATATTTAGCAAAACTGTGAACAAGGATATTGTTGTTTTGCACGTTCGAATTGTATGGGTTATGATAGGCTGTAATTCAAGCAGAATTTCTATGTCACCAACCATTATGCGACTAATTAGTTTCCAAAAGTAGATGTTATCAGACCGTGAGAAAATATCTTATTTTTATTCAAACCACTTACAATATCCCTCCATCCATCCATCCCCAATACTGGCTTTACTGACCCTACACGTGTATATTCCCTGTGTAGGGAGTCAGTATGCTTTGTGTGACACTACATATGAACCTGTCTATAACGGACACTGCATGGGCCATCAACAAGTGGTTACTAAAGACAGGTGGTTGCTTTATACAACTCATTCCATAAATAACTTTGTGGTTAAGTGACGGTGGTTAATTAGATTAGATTAGATTAGATTTTGTTCCACAATAGGCACTTGACCCTCGAGTGTGCACAATCACATAGTCATTTTATGACGGACACTAGAATACAATGCAGTTTCCCAGTACAAGTTGCAATAAAATCATATATAATTACGCAGGCTATTAATTACAATAAACGAAATATTTTCCCTGTTGGTCTGCAAATGATGACAGTCTTGAAAACGGTAACACTCTTGTTTGTGATTGGTGTTAAATGACCATTTGCGGGTCCGGAAGCGTGTTTATGAGAATTGAGGTCAATAGAGGGAATCATTTTTAACTATGCCCGTCCATTTATATCCAAGCTCTGCCCACGATTATTCATGTAGGAAGCCATTTATATACTTTGAATCCTGAATTCCAATAATCTCAGTTTCAATGTAATTACACAGGAAACCTCTTGAATATATTGAAACTAATTTAACTGGAGCTGTTGCTGCCAATAGTAAATTCCTCAAAGGCGCAATGACATACAATTAGTAGACTTTCAAGGTAATTATGCAGGCACGCTATTGCATATTTTGAGAATAATTTGACTCACCGCTGTTGATGTCTATGTCAAATTGGTCTCAAAATATGCAATAGAACGTTTATTAATTTGTAAATCTATCAAAGACATTCAATTCATATAATTTTCAAGCATCATGACGGAGTTATAATTCGTCATTATGATTGTGACTTCAGACTACATGAGTGTGACGTAATTGGTTACGGCCTTGTATATTTGAGCGACAGATCGGACCCCTATATTACGGCCACGCGGTTTATTGAACCACCATCTCTTGGCCTCGTGAAGCAAGTGTTCGTCATAGACAGGTCTAATATTATTCAAATCTTTGCCAAAGCCAAACATTAGCAATATACACTTGCCGCGAGCCGTGCTTTCTGATCATACACCATCGCTATCATCATGGAAAGGAATTTAATATTGAAATTTATATGAAAACTGGACGGAGTTTTCCTTCCAGAGAGAAATCCGAATTAAAATTGATTACAGAATGAAAGCCATTGTACACTTATTCTAGAACACAATTCCTTGTTTGAAATGTAATACGCCTACAAGTACAGGTACATAACTCTATATACTATACTAAAGCCATTATACTTGTGAAGGTCATATTAGTCTGTTGATAATGATAACGGGATTCAAGCTCAGGTTTCAACTTGAAACTTGTTCTTATTAGCAATTTCAATTCCAATTTCAAGTTTATTCAGTAACTTCTTCAGAAGAGGATGAATTATATGTACATGACACGTATATACAGCAGCGGTTACATATGTTAATACATAATTAAATCGTGTAAGATTTTCTAGAGACATAACACACTTATATAAATAAGTAGTGGTGTCGGTAGTGGCCGTACAGATGATGATGATGATGATGATGACGATGATGATGATGATGATGATGATGATGATGATAATGATGATGGTTGGTGGTGGAGCGGAGTGGCGACATACGGGCATGTGTCACATACGTTGCCACTGTACTCTCATATACAGCCACTTAACCAACCATTGTTCCTTAGTGACTTTACAAACAACACACGTTTCTATTATTATATTATAAGCGACAATATTGACTCTTGTAATGAACCTTTCCAGTGTATAAATCCATCATATGACGTCATTATCAACAACGTGACGTGTAAGATGATGCCATCCTCAATGACGTCAAGAATGTCGTAGATAGGTACGTCACTAAGACATAGTTGGTGACGGACTAAGCGTTGTTGTACAAATTGTATGGCCTTACTATTTAAAGGTGCACATTCACAGCAAAATGACTGAAAATAAAATTGGTTAAATTGTGTACGTTTAGAAGCTAGAACTGTGAGCCTAGATGTAATGCAACGAATTAAATCTTAGCATATGATGATTTCATTAAGTATAAATTAACATAATTGTTTAAGTTGTGAATTTGAATTAGGGACTCGGGCCTCTATTTCAATTTCACAAGTTAAAAAGTTCTATTGATCTATATTTAATGAAATCATAATATGTTAAGATTAATTTCGTTTTATTATATCTAGTCACACAATTTAAGCCTATAAAACTAATCAATTTTAACAATTGTATTTTCAGACATTCTGGTATGAATATGCACCCTAAATAAAGATGCTGTTGAATATTTTGAAACTAATTTGACTGGGCGCTGTTGCTGCAGCAACAGCACCCAGTCAAATTAGTTTCAAAATCTTCAACAGGTTACCTGTATAGTTTTCAAGAAAATGATAGTGAGGGAGTTCAGGGATCGATCGATCCCATCACGAGCGATGTGTGGATGGAGTTTCGCTAGAGATGGGCAGGGTATACCTAAAACTGGACAGGTCCTTTGAGCTGCATTAATATACATATATAAGCCCTGTTAATATTTGACTGTTTCACTCGAACAAGTCGTCATCCAAGGCTTGTTAGTGAATTCAACCGTCACCCCTGTCGTGTGACCTGCTTAGCGGTGAATTCTATGGCAGCTACACATAGAGCAGAAAAATGGATTAGCTACCCCATAACGTGAAGTGGTAAATACAAATATAAACTTACGAAAGAAATAATTGGCAGTATAGATAGTGCACTGAAACCCAAGTTTTATATTGCTACAGGAGTGAGAAATGGATTTCAGATCAGTGTTCCTCGCAATCGCACTATGAACAATAAACAGTGCTGTTGTACAGTCACACATTCTGAGACTGGTTGGATTCAACATAGTCCACATGTTGAATTCAAAATTACATGTGAGTTAATTAGCATATAACCTTTTTTCCCCGAACCGTATCAACCTGTCATCACAGATACATACTGAGAGCAATCCAGTAAAATATGTAAATTTACATTATGTCAAATCTTTTGAAAATACACGAAATTTGATTGCATTTTTTGGCCGGCTTGTGTGATAAAGGGTTAATAGAAGTAACTCTTCAAATACATTGTTGATGATAGAAGATGATGATACCTTAAGGCAGGTGAACTGTAATATCACCTGGTGATAGAAGATGATGATACCTTAAGACAGATGTACTTTAACATCACCTGGTGATAGAAGATGATGATACCTTAAGACAGATGTACTTTAATATCACCTGGTGATAGAAGATGATGATACCTTAAGACAGATGTACTTTAATATCACCTGGTGATAGAAGATGATGATACCTTAAGACAGATGTACTTTAATATCACCTGATGATAGAAGATGGTGATACCTTAAGGCAGATGGACTTTAATATCACCTGGTAATAGAAGATGATGATACCTTAAGGCAGATGGACTTTAATATCACCTGGTGATAGAAGATGATGATACCTTAAGGCAGATGGACTTTAATATCACCTGGTGATAGAAGATGGTGATACCTTAAGACATTTGGACTTTAATATCACCTGATGATAGAAGATGGTGATACCTTAAGGCAGATGGACTTTAATATCACCTGGTGATAGAAGATGGTGATACCTTAAGGCAGATGGACTTTAATATCACCTGATGATAGAAGATGATGATACCTTAAGGCAGATGGACTTTAATATCACCCGGTGATA
This sequence comes from Chaetoderma sp. LZ-2023a, assembly GCA_034401795.1. NCBI lineage: Eukaryota > Metazoa > Mollusca > Caudofoveata > Chaetodermatida > Chaetodermatidae > Chaetoderma > Chaetoderma sp. LZ-2023a. The sequence goes on along the minus strand of CM067361.1, from coordinate 12,678,496 downwards.
GAAGATGGTGATACCTTAAGGCAGATGGACTTTAATATCACCTGGTGATAGAAGATGATGATACCTTAAGGCAGATGGACTTTAATATCACCTGATGATAGAAGATGATGATACCTTAAGGCAGATGGACTTTAATATCACCTGGTGATAGAAGATGATGATACCTTAAGGCAGATGGACTTTAATATCACCTGATGATAGAAGATGATGATACCTTAAGGCAGATGGACTTTAATATCACCTGATGATAGAAGATGGTGATACCTTAAGGCAGATGAACTTTAATATCACCTGGTGATAGAAGATGCTGATACCTTAAGGCAGATGAACTTTAATATCACCTGGTGATAGAAGATGCTGATACCTTAAGGCAGATGAACTTTAATATCACCTGGTGATAGAAGATGCTGATACCTTAAGGCAGATGGACTTTAATATCACCTGGTGATAGAAGATGCTGATACCTTAAGGCAGATGGACTTTAATATCACCTGGTGATAGAAGATGGCGATACCTTAAAGCAGATGCACTTTAATATCACCTGGTGATAGAAGATGGTGATACCTTAAGGCAGATGCACTTTAATATCACCTGGTGATAGAAGATGGTGATACTTTAAGGCAGATGGACTTTAATATCACCTGTCTTATGGGATATGTTGAAACTAATTTAGCTGGGAGCTGTTGCTGCCTATGAGCAAATTTCTTTCAAAATATCCAAAACCTTTCCTATATTAGTGTCTTGAAATTGAGAGATTGGAATTTCAAGGATTGAGAGGTTAATTTGTCACAGTCCTGATATTCCTATTAGAATTTCATAAGACGTTTAAAAGAAACAATATAGAGATTTAAATCTGCCCAAATCATACATTGGACCATTAATTAGTAAATTACGTATTGTGATACTATTTCAAGTTTAATCAATTACACTATTCAGCATAACATAGTGATGCCTTAAAGTATTTTCTTAGCCCATTTAGTCTGCATCACTGCATTAGACAAATACACCGATAGCGAGCTATAAGCAAGCTATTTGAAGTGCATATGGAACGCGGCATCAACCACCTGAATCAGGTATATGTATTTGCAGCCTGGCATTGGTGTCATGTGATGATGTTTGCCTATTGTTACCGGAATATACACCAATGTCGGGCACGAGTTTTCAATGTGTCATTGCATTATATACATTTATCGTAGCACCAGGGATGTTTGCTTTGAAGCTGTTTGCTCTGTTGAGCAGTAATTAAGTCCCCGACATCGATCTGCTTGATTTGTGACATCACTTCGATCATTGAGGTTCAATCAAAATAAATATATTTCCTAAAATGTTGGTTCCGATCCGAGGATAAATCATACTAAAGAAATATTATAATAATAATAATAGGATATTTATAGTGCGCTATAATTCCACGCAAATATTGCGTGCTCTAAGCGCTTATAATAATAAAATAAAATGATCATACAGTTGGATATGCCTGACGGAACAAAAACGTTTTAAGATTTGATTTAAATATAGCTAGAGTGGATGAAGATTTAAGACTAGCTGGAAGATCATTCCATTCTGTAGAAGCAACAAAAGCAAATGTTCTGTGGCCATAGGTTTTTGATTTAACTTTCGGAATTTTAAGCAGGTTTAGATTTGCAGATCTAAGTGGCCTGCTTGGCGTGTACGTTTCTAGCAGTTCTGAAAGGTAGGTTGGTGCTGTAGATATGATACATTGATAGGTTAGGCAGAGGACTTTGAAGCGTATTCTCTGTTCTATTGGAAGCCAGTGAAGATCTTGGAGAATGGGACTGATATGGTCACTCTTACGCTTTAGGGAAACAACTCTAGCGGCTGCATTCTGAGTTGCTTGGAGTTTGCGCATATCATCTTTTGAGGCGCCTATAAACAGACAGTTACAATAGTCTAACCTTGAGATAATTAATGTTAGTACCAGCATAATAGCAGCTTCGCGAGTTATGTATTTTCTGATGTTTGATATATTCCGCAGCTGCATAAAACACACCTTACGCAGATAACGGACATGATGTTCCATACTAAGTTCATTGTCTAACATGACACCCAAGTCCTTAACAGTGTCTACCAAGGGAATTTGAGCTGAGCCGATGGTAATCGCAGATAACTCTGTTTTGGCACACCGAATTGCTGGCCCAATCAACATCGCTTCGGTTTTATCATCATTCAACATCAACATGTTAGAGGTCATCCATAATTTAATATCGTAGCAACAGTTTGTTATTTGATTGGAGGCGATAGTTGCAGTGGATGTGGATGGCGTAAAATTGTTGATTAGTTGAGTATCATCTGCGTAAAGGTGTCTTTTGATATTATGTTTTTCGATTACTGAACCTAGTTGTCGAGTGTACAGGGTGAATAGAACGGGGCCCAGTATAGACCCTTTTGGTACGCCGCACGTAAGCTGGATTGATTCCGAAGGGGTTCCATTTATGTATACTGATTGACATCTATCAGTCAAGTATGAATGAAACCAATCTAATGCAGGACCTTTGACACCGAATGCACGACTTAGTTTAGAGAGTAGGTTTTCATGGTCGATGGTATCGAATGCAGCGCTGAGGTCAAGTAGAATTAGTAATGAGAGATTACCCATATCGATACCACTTCGAATATCATTTTATAATATTAGTTACCTCTCCCTAATGTTACGTGCCTCCACAAGAACTGGCCATAGTGATGCTGGCAGCGACCGTCAGTTAATGCTGAAGAAGTGACCGAGATGGTCACGAAAGCTACACTCAAACAATATCTGCATCTCGGAGATGTAACTAATATTTCTTTATTATAAGTTAAATATATCTTTTCCGATTATTTACACCCGAGATATTTGCATTCCGCAAGAAAATACTTGACGAGAGTTATCATACTGTGACTTCGTTACATAGACATTTTTTGTAGAAACATTATTTAAAGGGATTCTAATCTCATATCAAAAGGTGTATTGCACCGATAGATAGGGGTTCATAGATTCCATAGCATTCATATCATGCCGCATTCCCTGGTCTGGATCACAAGGATCTGCTTTGTAATATCGCGTAAATCTTGAATAATGACCGGCGCCGTTTTTTCTCCTCAAGCGATAGTGTCTGATGTCATGTAAATGATGTTATTCACTCTTTATTATGTAATACTCATCTTATTGAATATTGTGGAAATAGTAGTAGTAGTAGTAGTAGTAGTAGTAGTAGTAGTAGTAGTAGTAGTAGTAGTAGTAGTAGTAGTAGTAGTAGTAGTAGTAGTAGTAGTAGTAGTAGTAGTAGTAGTAATAGAAGTAGTGGTAGTAGTAGTAGTAGTAGTAGTAGTAGTAGTAGTAGTAGTAGTAGTAGTGGTAGTAGTAGTAGTAGTAGTAGTAGTAGTAGTAGTAGTAGTAGTAGTAGTAGTAGTAGTAGTAGTAGTAGTAGTAGTAGTAGTAGTAGTTCTCCATTCGTGTCTGTACCGCAGAATAGGTGTAGGTAGGTTAGGACTGGTACATCAACAGCGTGTGGTGAAATAACATGGACTTCGAAGATATTAAACTTCTTGCTTACATGTGCTATGAAACTGGATTAGGCAGATGAGTTTTGAATACTATATGTTGATTTTAATGGAGGGATCCGATATGCCAATCAATTATCTGACGTCATAATCAGAATATGTCACTTGCTAGCTGACGTCACAATCATAATAGCATATGTCCACCAGGAAGTATTACAATTTTGTTGCATGTATTGTATCGATTTGTTTGTGTTTGGTGAATTTACCTTTTAATAAGCATACTATTGCATATGTGGAAGCTAATAAGACTACTCTGAACAGATTCTCAAAAGGTTAACAGTCAGCGGTCGGCCAACATTTTTCCTTGTGTAACTTGAAATGCCCTGTAGTATGATTGTACCTATAAAATAGAGGGATCAAATATGTCACGAAACATATGACGTCATACTCAATTATGTTGCTAGATAGCCGACGTCACAATGGTAATGGTATAGATCCCGCCACGAAAATGTAAAAGTAGGCCTACCTCATAGTGTGTACGAATTCTATGTCTTTGATAAACTTACAATTTAATAAACATTATGTTGGCTATTTTGAAACCATTTTGACTGGAAGCTGTTTCTGAAACTTTCAGTAGCTTACCTGTATAGTTTCCTTGACAGTAACGCCCTGGAAATTCAGGTTTCGAAGTGATAATTCGATTCCAATATGCAAAATCTCTGTGAACCCTGGCTAGAAATGGGCAAGTTAGAGCTAGACATTAATACCATAGTTTTAAAAACAATGTGATAAATCAATCACAGTTATACTATTTAATTTTTTTATAAATCAACAGCCGTAATCGTATGCAACATACATCAATCAACAATAAAGTGGATGTAATATACGTTTCTTAAATTTTCCCATATGTTCCTGATGTGACTGTTTGTGTAAGCCGAACAAACTTGACAGAAGGAGACAGTACTCAGTTAGATTGTCACCCTTCAGCTGTTCCAGACATCTACACATACATTGCCTGGACACAACATACGAATGGTGTAAGGGTTCGAGAGTTCACAGGTTCTAGATCACTCAATCTGAGTAATCTGGCATTTGAACACTCTGGTGAATACAGATGTACTGTGAATAATACTGTAGGAATTGGAACTGGATCTGGAAGCGTGACAATTAAATGTAAGTATATTTAATATATAAGAATGTACATAGGTTTTATTATTATTATTATTATTATTATTATTATTATTATTATTATTATATACAGATTCAGCTAAGCAAGTTGAAGTAGGCAATTTCAGTGCCGGAATGAATAACACAGCAACACATAGTTTAAAGTTTATTGGCGATCCTCAGCCTAATGTCACATGGCACAAGGATGGATCGAATTCTTCACTAGATGGCAATGTTATACAGTTCTCAACCAGGAATGTGAAACGAGATTTACATTGGATATTTTATGAGACATGGCTATAGTGATTGAGGAAATCATCATCATCATCATCATCATCATCATCATCATCATCATTATTTTATTTTACAGATGCCAGTAAACTGCTTGAAGTAGGCAATTTCAGCGCTGGAATGAATGCGACAGCAACACTTAGTGTGACATTTATTGGTGATCCTCAACCTAATGTCACCTGGCACAAGGGCGGATCAAATTCTGCACTAGTTGCCAATGGTATAAAGTTCTCCACAAACATTGTGCAATTAAATGTGAGTTGGATATTTTATAAAACACCAGTAACCATTCCAGGGTCTGAAGTCACTCTGACCATACATTCTGTTCAAGAACACGACTACGCGGCTTATCATGTTACTCTGGACAACGGCCTGAACACTGATTCACAGATTCCACGTTTTTCTGCTCACCTTATACGAAATGGTAAATATACATCTATACAGAGTATCTTCATGGCATTATTTGAAAGCGCACATACTATTAACACTCCAGACATTTATTTGCCAATGATGTCATATTTCCCCCATACTATGATGCTATATATAGAACTAAGAACATTTATTCGCAGGCATAATTTAGCATTGTCAAATCGATGTTGTTTGGATCAGTCTGAAGCAATGGGTTATTCACCTGAGCACGTTTAATAGTGTATTTGCCGCTGGCAATTACCAACATACAATCGGCTGCTGTTAGGTGGCAATAGAGCAACTGCCTTGTGATCAGTAACAAGTATCCATGTACCGGTTATCGCCCGAATCACATCCATGAATATGCTCTCATTGTACCGAGGGCAAGTTGATGAATGCCATATATAATCATTATGGTTATTCCCAATGTGCAAAATTGCATTGCATAATGATGCAATGAAATAATGATCTTTCTACCACTATTTCAACACAACTGCGTCGAAAGACCAAAGAGTGCTGTGTTGGTCATCTTTTTCATTTGTGTGTGGTGTAGAACATGTTGATGTTCTATTTAAAACGTATTAGCGCACGTTGATGCGCACGCTGTTTAAAATTAATCAAACCATTACCTATCATATTATCTCCCAGTAGGCTAATACTGTCGCCAACTACCACCGTAAGTTCTGAAGAGCATATGATATTTCTATTTTGTTCGAAAGTTATCTGTAGCTGCTCCATTAGTATCTGTAACCACGTGACATGCCGAATTCAAAGAATTTTGTACATATCTTGTTCAATATTCTGAAAATAATGTGACTGGGAGACGTTGTTGCCTATGGAAGCAGCAATTAGGTTGAACATATTCAGCAGCTTAATTTTATAGATACTTTTAAATTGAGGACCTGAAAATTCATGGCTCAAGAGGAGATTTTATCTATGCGTATCAATTAGTTTTCTATGTACGATATTAAACTCAACATTCTGCTAAAGGGGCCAATGTGATGTGATCTCTGCTAAGACTCTTCATCTACAGCGCATCTCAGAAATAGCTTTAACTGTTTGCAAAACGAGATAAAATGCATTGTTGAATAATTTGAACAAAGGCAGCAATGTCTTCCAATCCATTTATCTTCAATATATTCAACATACTCTTTTTACTAACTAGCATGTTTCTGTTTTTGTTTTGACAACATGTTAACTTATTTATGAACTGTACTAAATGGACATCCACTATAGATAATAATTACGAATTTGTCATATTTTGATCACGTGGCATACACAGACAATACTATTCAGAGCTTTTTCATACTTACTTCTGACATTTGCTTCAGATAAGCCAGAACGTCCTTCTGATTTTGATGCGGTATGCGATGTGACTACAGCTGTTATCTCCTGGACATCTCAATTTAATGGTGGACTGACACAGACATTCCATTTGTCTTATTTTAATGATGGACATACTGTAAAGATGTCCAAACATGACCCGGGTAAAGACAAAACAGGAACGATCTGGGTGAATTCATTACAAGCTGAAAAAAATTACACATTTCACATTTTTGCCAGGAATAATCCTGGAGTCAGTGAGACGGTCAGCACATCCTGCCAAGCAAAACAAAATATGAGTAAGCGTTTAATGGAAACCTCACTTTGTCTTATACATCCCATTCAGATAATACCCTTTGCCAAAAGATTTCTAAAAAAGTCTTGTATTGGCATACAAATGGACATCTCTCATACTCACTATAAAATCCATTCTCAGTACGCTTTATCCTTAAATGTAAAATGTATATTGTGCATTGTACCGATTCTCTATCATATTCATGTCAGCGGCGGTGTATTGTGATTCTTAGTGGCACACGATGTTGGCTGATTAACTATAGCATGGCTACAATGGCAATGGATGAATCCTGTTTTAGCTGTGCCCTGCCCATTCTCTAGCTCAGATCCACCCACGCTTTGGACCATGTTGGGATCGAGCGATCCCTACACTCCATGAATCTCAACTTCCAGAAAACTATACAGGCAAGCTGTGTAATATTTTGAAACTAGTTTAACTATGGAAGCAACAGAGCCCAGTCAGATTAGTTTCAAAATATTCACCAGCATGTTTATTAAATAGTAAAAGCATACTAATTCGTACACCAACACATAGTCCGTCATCACTTAAGCGTTCGTGACGAACTAAGCGAGGCCATTCATGACGTAATTGATTATGACGTCATCCTACACGTCACGTAGTTGATTATGGCGTCATATGAGTCATGGATAAACTGGAATCCTCGAGTAGATAGCATGTATACATTAGACTGTATATGTATTGTTAATGAACTTTTTAATTTGATGTTTTACTCATTATTTTCAGTTTCGACACAAGCGCAGGAATCTGTCGATAATATCAATGAGGTTGCTATAGCAGCGGGTGTAGCCGTTCTCTTGGCGATTATTATTGCTGTTGTAGCTGTTGTTGTCATCGTAAGGTTAAGAAGACAGAAGAATAGCAAAGCTAATAAGCGTAAGTGTATTACTCTACTCACGGTATGCTGGTAATGCACCTTTCCAGAGTCATGACGTCATGTGACATCATAATCAGCTAAGCTGCGTGTAGGATGATGTCATAATCATCACTAATAAGCGTAAGTGTATTACTCTACTCACGGTATGCTGGTAATGTACCTTTCGAGAGTCATGACATCATGTGGCATCATAATGAGCTAAGCGGGATGTAGGATGACGTCATAATCAGTACGTCATAAATGAGTCTATACCGCCCGTCTTTAACTCTTAATAGTCCGACACGTTGTACACATTGTATGTCTGTACTATTTAATAAACATGCCATAGGCAGCAAAAAGCACCCAGTCAAATTAGTTTCAAAATATTCAACAGCTTACTTGTATAGTTTTCTGGAAATTGATAGTCAGTGAGTTCAGAGATCCTTAGATCCCAACACGATCGATGTGTGGGCGGAGCTTGGCTAGAGATGGGCGGGGCATAGCTAAATATGGAAAGGTCCATTGTATTGATATCATATGCCTCACATAAACTATGCATAGTATTTGTAACTGTTTATCGGGCCATCGAAGAACTATGGTCAGACTATACTAGTTAAGTGCCGATGCATTTTCCAGGTATACGAATGGTGCTCCTATATACTTTTCAACCAATCAGAAACAACATAGGCTGTCTACCTCCCTAGACTACTTTTAGATATGCCCTGCCCATCGCTAGCTAACCTACACCCATGCTCTGCGCGTGTTCGGATCGTTTTACGTACTTTGAATACAGAATTACCAGAATGCCAGTTTTATCATAACTATGCAGCTAACATGTTGAATAGTTTAAACTAATTTGACTGGCGGTTGCTGCTCCCATTTGCTGCCTATGACAGCAACATCGTCCGCTTAAATTAGTTTCAAAATATGCATTATTAAATGGTAAAGACATACAATTCATACAACTGACAAACTATCCCAGGTTAATGGCGGAGTATTGTTTATCAATTATGAGTCTGACCTCAAACTATGTGTGACTAAATTGATTATGGCGTCACGAGTGATACATGATTCATCAATTATATACGAACAATCTATAGTTTGACAGCATAAAAGAACCAAGCATGTGGGCTCTAACGTTAGCGGCAACAGCTTGCAGTCAAATTATTTTCAGAATATTCAACATGATTGCAATTACATCATAACGAATATGTTGTATCTGCCCATATATGGCATCACGAATTATCCCTAAAGGAGAGAAAATGGCGGCACCCACCGGCTACCACTAATGTTCAGATTGACATTTTTGGTGACATAGATAAATGGTTGTGTCTTAAAATGATTGCAGTCGGATTAATGTGACATAAACTATCACTAGATCATCACTTTGGATGTGGGAGTAGTGTCTCTTTAATTAAAACGTTCTCTTAAATTTACTTACTTAGGATTTGATCATTTTGATTTCATTCTGATTAATTATCTGTATTGTAAACAAGTTTGAAATAATGGCTTCTCTAACACACAATGCTGATTGCTTCAGGAATCTTAATAGTACATACACACCGAGCCACACACTCGTATGTTGATCTCACTATTAAACGTTGTATATTTGAAGCGTGAAGCAAGTGTATGAGTCAAGGTCGGTGCTGTGCAATGCACAACCTCTCTTTTTCGCAAGAACAGTCACGTGACATTGCTAATTCAATTAATAGGCAGCAACAGCTCCGACTAAAATCAGTTTCAAAATATTCAACAGCGTACCTGTATATGTCCACTTACCTTAAAATCCCGTTTCTGGGAATTTAAATCAATCACATACGCGCGCGCGAAACTTGGCTAGAAATTTGCGAAAATGGCTAGAAATATCTCCTTACATTGCATGTTTATTTTCGCAGGTGAGATTTCTGAAATGAATGTTGGTAGTTCCAACACGTAAGTATTAAAAAGTAGATTTATATCAGTCATATAATTACGTATTGCGTAGTGATTTTGAGGTGTGGGAGTTTTGTTGTGGTTAGGTGTGTTTGGTTTGGTGGTGTGGTGGGTGGGGGGGGGGTGCAGTGGGGGGGGGGGGGGGGGAGCATGTGGGATACATCGTGTTCTCGTTCTGACGTTTTGTAAGTATAAATTTCTGCCAAGATTTGAAAAATACTGATCATTATAATTAAGGTGTTTGTAATTATGTGTGATGGAGTCGTGTATAAAGCTAAGAAATAACGTAACATTTTTCCAAAGCAAAATAACCATTAAATAAATAAACTTTATTGAACAAATTTATCCATTAAAGGGTTAACATTAATGCCATATGGCGTTCCTCAAACAAAATCACAAATATCAGGCAGTAAGATAAACCAAAATATTTTTTTGTTTTTTAATTTTTTCAATTATTAAAGATTCTGAGCCAATACGTTGAGAATTATCGATAGCGATTTATGTTATGATCGCGGTTTATTATATTTTAGTTATTATCATTATTATTATGCTTATTCATAAAATGTCTATTAATTCCACTGCTAAGTATAATGAGATTGCTATTGTATTTCAGCGAGCCTATTCCTTTAAGCGTAAGCGCGCTTGCACTAACCACTGTGCAGGTGCAGAGTAGCTTCAGCAACGCCAGGGGGTGGGGGGGGGGTGCACGCCTCTCCTGTATCAATTGCGCTGGGCTTATTGGTCGAGGGCGCGCCAGCATATTTGTGCGTGAAATTCGTACTATGAATCTAGATATTATAATCGTTCAAGAAACTCACGTTAACTCTGTTGATAACCGCTCTAAACTTGAAAGATTAATTCCGGATTTTGAGTGTTTTTGGTCATTCAGAATCGGTTATAATTCATGTGGTGTTTTCATTTTATTCTCAAAAAAATGTCACTATAAAATTAATAAAATTCTTCGAGACTGTCAAGGTCGCTTGCTATGTGTAGATGTTGAATGGGATGATTATCCCCTAAGAATAATATCGACATCCGCTCCTAATAGTGATACTGAGCGGAGATAATTTTTCAATTCTGTGGCTCAGTTTCTGGTAACTAGAAAACACATTATTTAGGGCGGAGATTTTAAGTGTGTTATGGCCCGTACACTTGACAAAGTGGGTGGTTCCCTTATTCGTGGCTCTGCTGGTGCTGACATTAAATGTATGTTTGCGCGTGATTTTCATTTGTCAGATGTCTATCGATCTCGTCATCTTAATACTGTGGCTGTCACATGGTCTCGTCGTGATGTTTCTTGCCGACTTGACCGTATTTATGTACCGGAGGAGTTGATGAGAAATGTTACTAAATGTGAAATTTCCCCGTGTTGTCTGTCAAACCACTCACATGTTGTCATGGGTTGTAGTCCTTTCGACGGAATTGCTTCAGGGCCTGGCCGCTGGTATTTTAACAATAGCTTGCTAAATGAAACCAATTTTCTAACATACTTTAGATCGTATTTGAAAGACGATTTACTCAAATTGGATACATTTCAGGACGTCACGGCCGATGTTTAGGACGATTTAAAAGTTGATGTGAAAGACATTGTCATCAATCATCTTAACTGCATACGCCCAAGTATCAATACAGATATCCGTATCTTAAGAAATAAACTTGTGGCGTTAACAGAGGCAGAATCTTTGGGAAATCAGCGCAAAAAACGAAAACCGGACAGTGGTCAATATTCAGAGCAAATTAAAGCCATTAAATCCGAAATTTACAAATTTCATGTTGACAAAGATAAGTAAGCGACAATTCGTTCCAGGGCAGAAGCAATATTGTCACAGGAGAGGAATTCCATTTATTTTCAGAAATTTGAAACCTCAAGAGCTAGAGATATATCATGACATATATTAGTAATTATTATAAGGATCTATACATGAAAGAATAAATAGATAATGAAATTATGACAAAATTTATGACTAACTTACCGAAAATAACGGTTCCTTCTTTCGAAGCATGTGAAGCGCCTTTGATCAATAAAGAATTGGATCATGCCTTGAAGAATATGGCTGACAATAGGTCTCCGGGCAAAGAATTACAAAGACATACAATTTATACAACGTGTCAGACTCTTTGAGATCTGATGAATGTCTATATGGAACCCTTTGTGACGTTATGATTGTGACGTCATCATACACGCGCGGAACTGATTATGACGTCATACTATGTCAGATGATGAATGAATACTTTGGAAAGGTGAATTGCTGAGGAATCACTCATTCTACTAGTTCAGCCCGCATAAAAAATGCGTTGTAAGTAAATGCCGCGAGTCCCTTCAGAACCTGATCATTTGTGGAAATTAATAATTCGGTCAATTTATAAACACTTGGGTGTTTCCAATAGTAGGGTTTTATACTTTTCTTTCGGTATTCTTGATATAGTGGGCAAACTAAAATAAAATGGTACTCGTCTTCCAGATCGTCGCATGAGGAGCATATTCTCTCAATCAACGGTGTTGCTAAAGGCTTATGCCATCGACCCGTTTCTACATGTAACTTATGCGAATCCGTTCGAAGTTGGCACAACGCCTGTCTGTGTTTGGCAATTCTAACTTTGTCTAAATAATGTTTATATGATAAATCCAGCGAAATATGTTTATATAACCTACATTTACTTCTATTTTCTAATTGCCCATTCCATTCTTGGGTGAAATTATCCATAGCCCTTTGCTTGTACAGAATAATAAAATGTCCTCTATCGAGATCCTCGCCTTGCGTTTCCCATACATAATTAAATCCGCGAGTACATAACAAATCTCGAAGTTTTCTGACCCAGTTATTACAGTAATTATTATTAAACCAGTCATTATACATTGCTTTATAGAGACATTTTACTAATTTGTGATCGTCAGATTCCCGGATCTTGAACCAATATTTTAAAATTCTTACTTCTCTCATCAGGTACAGAGGCACCCTCCCCAACTCCCCATATATAATACAATTTGGGGTACTTTGCTTTACTTTTAAAATCTGTTTACAAAACCTAAGATGACACTTTTCGACTTCGTAACCTCGGTGGAACCCCCATACCTCACTACCAAAAGATAAAATTGGTGTAACCAGTTTGTCAAACAGTTTACAGTAATGATCTGGCTTTAACCCTACAAATTTGCGACATGATTGTTGTAATGAAAATACAGCCTTTTGCCCTTGCTCCTCTAAAGTTCTCTGAGCCTCCGTAAAGGAACCTGTGGTACTAAATAAAATTCCTAAATATTTAAAATGTTTCACTATTTCTAATTCAGACCCGTCAAGGTGCCACTTATCCCCATCTCCGAGTCTACCCCCGCGCCTGAAAACCATGACCTTTGTTTTGTCAATATTCACGGTTAAACACCATCGCTTACAATAATCTGCTAGAATATCTAACTCTCTCTGCAAACTGCGCCTACTTTCTGCCATTAATATTATATCGTCGTCATATAATGTTAGAAATAATTTTAACATATATATATCCACCCCGTTCCCTCCCTTTCTATACAGCTCATCTTCAAGATCGTTTACATAGCAAAAAGGAACGGCGATAAACTTTCCCCTTGTCTTACTCCGGTTCGACATGTAAAATATTGCGATAAGGTATAATTTACTCTAACTCGAGTTTTTACGTCATTGGACGTAGTTAATTATATCAGGCTCAGCTTGGTAGAAATCGCCAGTAGGAGTATTTACCTGTTTGAAAAAGTCGACGAAATCATCGAGATCTATGTTTATTTTACTAATTTTCTTACGGGATTTCAAAATTTTCCAGTATTGTTTACTATCTTTATACTGCGCGTTACGTAGATTCCTGGTTACAATTCCAGATTGTTTTACATTGTTCATTTTAACAGACCACTTAAACTAGGTTCTTGATCTTATCATGTTAGTCCGTGACATTTCAGCCTTCTCTTTCCGGTACCTATTAAGTGCCTGAAAAAAATGCGTTCGCTTTTCCTCACATTCTATTGAATACTTGAAAACTGACCTTTTTCTATTACTAAATGTGTTATCGCGATATTTATTAACTAGGAATTGTTTATCAGCTGCCGTTTTTATTGCTTTGGTGAATTCATCAACACCCTCTGCAATGGTAATTTCGCTTATATTGAGTGGGTAAATTAAAATCGTGGTCATATCTTTGAGTAAATTGTGTACGCACTCGGCTGACAAATTCTTTCTAAATTCATCTTCCAATTCGGGTTTCCAGCTGTATTTTCTGTCTAAAATTGCATCGCGTAGTTTGATCGGGTTCTTGTAGGTCGCTACAGTATTTACATTGATTTCACACTTAACCACACTGTGGTCTGATAATTCGTTCGGGGCTTCAACTTTAAGGTCTTTTATCATACCTAAGTTTTGCATAGAGCACAAGAAGTAGTCTATCAGGCTTTCTCCCCTTGCTGTTACGCATGTTATTTCCCCAACCCCGTAATCACTCCCCACCCTACCATTAACAATCCGCATACCCGAGCCTTTACAAAAATGTAATAATTTATGTCCATTTTTATTTGCCCTACCAGTATCTTTAGAAAATCGTTTTATATTTATATCTTCCACATATTCTCCATCAAGAGCTAAATAGCGGGAAATATCATTTTCAACAAAGTCTGGCAGGAGTTTGGTTTTAGCATTAAAATCGCCACATATTGGAGAGAGGCAAAGAAACAACGGGAAATAAAACCCAACACTATATTAAAATTCAGAATTATTCTTGACAGATTTAGATTGTCAGACACGGAATTCCAAAAATATTGGATTGATTCTAAATTATTCTGTTCGATTGGGAACGATAATCAGTTAGTTTATACTTTTGACTAACTCCAGATAGGATACATATGTGCATATGCGCGTGCATGCGCATGTGCGCACGTGTGTGTGTATTGGTATGTATATGTGTATGCCTGCATACATGTATACATATGGACATATACGTATGTGTGCGTATATGCGTTTGCGGGGCCGTATATGCGTTTGCTGGGACGTATATGCGTGTATTATAGGCCTAGGCATAGCGCGTCAATGGCATTCCTTAACGTCTTGAATGTCATTGAAATACTATAAATACTACGTTATTTACTACGCCGTCCCATTCATAACTTTCTCCTATAGTCATCTCCAAGCCGGCAATGCGCGCTCAGCCAATCAGCGATCAATAATCATCTTCCTCCTAGGACTCAATTTAGCGGAAATGGCACTGCGTAGATCGGCGCGCAGTGTTACAGGCCAGTGGGTATATACATACATACTAGGGCTGTAATGCTAGAGCCGCGATACCGTGATTTAAACGTGGCCAGCTGATATCTCAATTTAAAGGTATATACGAAAGGTGTTTTTATTGGTTGTGGATTCTGGCTAAGGGTTGCTGCTGCCTCGGATTCCTTTCAAAATTGATGGTGGAATATTGTATTGAATTTACCAGATACATTCCTTGGCGCGTGTGTGAGTGCTTGAACTGTACAATGCAGTTTTGTAGCAATTGTCCGGTTGACATGTTTGCCAGTTGTTTAATTGTGTATGCGTGCCTGTGGAGGGTATGCGTGCCTGTTTTCTTGCAAGCGTTGTTCAACTTGTGTGTACATGTGCGTACGTGCTTTCGTGCCCGAGTACATGTCTGAGTGTGTGCCCGTGTGTCGGTGTGTATGTGTGCGCGTGCGTGCTTATATTGCGCAATGCAGTGGTAGATTCTGTTTGCTAATAAATATATTTTCGTGGTGGGGTCAATGGTCAGATTGTTAGGTTTACCGGTGGTTTTATTTGTGCCTGTGTGTGATACGTGCGGGCTGGTCTGTGTACACTTGTGCGTACGCGCACGCGTGTCCGAGTTCGTGTCTGACAGTGCCGGTGCGTGCTGGCGTACGTGTGTGTGTAATTTAAGTGTGGGAAGGGGAATTGTAAATAACGCTAAAACGTGGACTTGGGCTTATAACTGGGATGATGAACTGTAAATAAATGTAATATTTTGTATCTTAATGTAATCCGGAAAGCGGGAGGGTAAATCTTTTGTAATTGTGGGTTGGGGAATTGTACAGATGATAGAAATTGGGACACTGGTGGGTTTTGAAACGAGGGCATTGGGAAATGTACAGTGATCTTTCCTCATTTAATGTTAAATTTATTAATATAATTATTGAGGCTAGATTTATAATTTGCCTCTACATTTATCATTATATGTATGCCCATGTTGGCTAATAAATTGACAAAAGGAAGATGATGAGTTTAGTACACGCATATACAGCTGGTGAAGTCTGCCCCGGTGGTCCGTAGAAATACAGACTACTGGTATTGTAGGGTCACCACCTCAGATTTATTTTTGAGTGGAAGCGCCTTCTGGAAACAGTAACAGGTTTTCAAAATTACTTATTTTCGGTGCAGGTGGTAAGACATAAAAAGGTGAAAAGTGCAAATTGAGGGACAGTGTCACAGTTTCAGAACACGGGTAAGTAGAGTTGGTCTGGACGCAGGTCCATGCCCTATTTACTATTAGAATTGTATCAAGGGTCACTGGTAAATTTGATTTATGGTAGGTTTTCTTGGAATTAGGTCAGGTCAAAGATCAACCGTCAGACAAATGAATGATGGGAATTTTTAGGGGTCAACATGGTCTTAGACGATCGCCTCCTATTTCGGGTCAATAGATCAAATTGTCAGATAAATAAATAAAGGCGATCTTGGAGCCAACAAGGTCTTAGGTGATAGTCTCCTTTGAAAAATAAATTTGGCCTGTATTTCTCTTAGTTTTGTCTGTTATACGTATCGAAATTATTGCATTGTCGTGTCACGGTATTGTAATTATGGCTGGGAAGGGTCTATGGACCCGGATTACCTGTACAGCCAGTTGGTGTCCTTTTTCGGCCTCTTGGGAGTTAGCCTGGGACTTTTCCAGGTGGCACCTATATGGCTGTGGGAACTGTCAGTGCTACTGCACTGTATTGTATGTACGTTACTGATTCCTTAAAAAAAATGCGTTAAGAATATTTACTACTACCAATGCTACTACCACTGCTAGTTTATTATAATGTTTTGGTGGTGTCATTGTTTCTCAGTGTGAATGGCAACACTGGATCCATAGACATACCTCTAGATACAGGAGCCTATGCTGACATTACTGGCCTCTGTAACATCACCGTCAATATAACCAATTTGCAGAATAACAACGTAGTTGGTGAGTTACATTCAAAATGAGCAATATTTTTATGGCTAATGTTCTTGTCGTTGTTATTGTCATCGGGCGTGTTTAGTGTTGTTGTTGTTGTTGTTGCTGCTGCTGCTGCTGCTGATGCTGATGCTGCTGTTGCTGTTAGGTTGTTGTTATTTTGATTTTTTAGTACGAGGTCAGCTAACATGTAGCTCTTTGATTATGGCATCTGATACTTGAGAGACAGACACGATCCCTCAATTCCTGCTTGATCTCTTTTCTGCTTCAAGTTGATGAGTACTTATTCTAAGCAGAAATATTCTTAAAGAATCACCTGTGTATAATTTATGACTAATTGTATACTTCTACCTGCCATAGCCGTTTAGTATTCAGATTGCATAAGGCTTGTTGGGTAGATAATGAAATAGAGTCAATCTATTACTATTTTCTGACAATATAGGCCCGATCTACGCTGAAGTAAACACACCAAAGAGACCTGATGGAAATCCTAGTCAGGATTCAGGTATGTAAATGTGTTGGTATATTTCTACCATCGACTGTCTATGAACACACCAATGCGCCAGTTTAATATTAACATTATTTAACTCGTCTAGATGTGACAGTGAAGATTTTAGCTGCGGGTAGCAGCTGAACAAACTGTCATGTCTCTTAGTTAATTAGTCAGCTATATAACTAGTTAGTCAGTCAGACACACACGCCCTTTCCGGAATGCATCTTAAAGGGATGCTAATCCCATATCAAATGGTGTATTGCAGTAATAGGTTATGGTATATAGATTCGATATTCATATCCTGTCATATTCCTTTATCTTTATCACAAGTATCTGCTTTGTAATATCGCGTACAAATTGAACAGTGATAGCAACCATTTTGTCTCTTCCAGTGATGATGTGTGATGGCATGTGCCAGTGCATAACGTTCTTTATTATGTAATAATCCTCTTGTTGAATACTTTGAGCCAATTTTGAATGGAAGGTGTTGCTTCCTATGACATCAGCAACTTTCAGTCAAATTAGTTTCAAAATACTCAACAGCTTACCTGGATGATTGCTTTTATTCCACATTGCCAAACTATAGACATCTATGACGGAGCGTGTTTACCGAGGCAGATATTCTAGGTGTTTTCTGATTGGTTGACAATCATGGCACCCATCACAGGCTGTAGAAATGTAGCAACATTCAGTTACTAAAGCCTGAATATCTTCCGTTTCCCGCATGATAAAAAGCAAAAATATCATGGATAGATTATTGGTGGCAAACTCTATTACATGAATGATTAATATAGGAGAAGCTCAGTTTTCCTTTAAAAACTACTTATTCAATCGGGCTGAAATCGTAACACATCGAAGGTACACGATTCAAAGGTATGCAAGGGCGATTCCCAGACTATACCCATGATCTGGAGAGCGTCCATTGAATTCCATGTAACTGTTTCATGACATTTCTGGCAACAACAGGTACTTTTCGTGGTAGTGTAAAATGTCAATCTGAAGACCAAGAAGAGGAATCTTTTTCATTTACCACTTGAATGACTGGCTTGATAAGAGAGTTGTAAATTTTCAAAATAGTCTTTTCTGGGCCTGCAAATTGACATATCGATAAGCAAATACATTTTCATGAGTAAATTTAGCCATTAAATGGTTAAGAATATTCAGCCTATCCTTGCCTGAGACAGAATATCATGTACTTAGTCATTTAACCTAAACATATTAACACGCATGCATTATTTCAGGTCCGTTGTATGCAGACGTGGACAAAAGCAAGAAAAGCAAGAAACTGATTGGCCCAGGTATGCATTGTAGTAGAATATATGTGTGTGTGCGTGCGTTAGTGCGTGAGTGCGTGCGCGCGTGCGTGTGTGTGTCAATGTGTGTCCAGGTATGCATTGTAGTAGAGTATGTGTGTGTGTCAATGTGTGTGTCCAGGTATGCATCGTAGTAGAGTATGTGTATGTGTTGATGTTTGCGAAGGTTTGTTTTGTAGTAGAGTATGTGTGTGTGTGTCAATGTGTGTTCAGGTATGTATTGTAGTAGAGTATGTGTGTTTCACTGTGTGTTCAGGTATGTATTGTAGTAGAGTATGTGTGTGTGTCAATGTGTGTCCAGGTATGTATTGTAGTAGAGCGTGTGTATTTGTTGGAATGTGTTTCCAGGTATATATTGTAGTAGAGTATGTGCGCGTGTCAATGTTTGCGCATATTTGTGTTGTAGTAGAGTATGTGTGTGCCAATGTGTGTCCATGTATGCATTGTAGTAGAGCATGTGTGCGTGCGTGCGTACGTGTGAGCGTGCGTGCGTGCGTGCGTATATGTGCGTGCGTGCGTGCGTTTATTATGCGGACTTTCGTCAAATTAATCTAAGTTACTTTTAAAATATACAGGTATGCATTGTAGTAAAATGTGCGTGCGTGCGTGCGTGCGTGCGTGCGTGCGTGCGTGCGTGCGTGCGTGCGTGCGTGCGTGCGTGCGTGCGTGCGTGCGTGCGTGCGTGCGTGCGTGCGTGCGTGCGTGCGTGCGTGCGTGCGTGCGTGCGTGCGTGCGTGCGTGCGTGCGTGCGTGCGTGCGTGCGTGCGTGCGTGCGTGCGTGCGTGCGTGTACAGGTATGCATTGCAGTAATGCGTGTGCGTGCGTGCGTTCGGCTGCATGTCTCCATGAATAACACGATAGAGTACGTCGTTACCTCTTAATTGTCCAGCACGTTGTATGAATCGTATGTCATTTAATAAACATTGTGTTGACTATTTTGATACTAGGCAGCAACATCGTAGGCAGCAACATCGCCCAGTCAAATTATTTTCAAAATATTTAGCAGCGTACCTGTATAGTTTTCTGAAAATTGATAGTGAGAGAGTTCAGAGATCGATCGATCCCAACACGGACGAGTGTGAGTGGAGCTTAGATAGAGATGGGCGGGGCATAGCTAAAACTGTAATGCTCGTTGGTTGCTTCTATGATAATATATATACTCAAATTAACATATGCCTTCAGTTTCAAGGCTATCTAAACTGGTATCAGATAGAGATAGAAATCTACATAATATAAAACTAAAACACCGCTTGAAAACATGAGTCAGAGGTAGTACCATGTAAGACAATCTTAGTTTATTTTGAAGAGCTTTCGCACATAAATGTTCACATTCACGTTAGCTGATGTAGCGCAGAATGTATTAGCTCACCTGGCCTGAAAGGCCAAGTGAGCTTATGCCGTTGAAGGGACCAGGCGGAAATTTGATAGATATGATCAGGGACTAAGGCTCATTAAAGTTTGTTCAAGGGAAGTAGATCCGTAAAAAAACATGGCCGCCGTGGGACAATCAAAATGTAGTGTGTTTGGCTGCCAGATTGGATTTTTTTATTTGAGGGATTTTGAGGCCAAAATTGGTTCTATATATGTGGTTTTGGGTATTCTGAGCTTAAATTTGCAATGTTTTAAATTGTCTGATGAACAGTTTGATGGCCATCTTGGATAATTCTCTCGTCAAAAGCTCCCATGCTAAAGCAATAGGAAATGTAAAATGTCTTCTCGAGAACTGCTAGGCCGATTTCAATTGTGTTTGGCAGGAAGCATCCTTAGGGTATAGGGATCCAAGTTTGTTCAAATGAACCTGATCGGCCAATTTTCCCAGCGGTCATTTTGGATTTCGGCCGATTTTAGGAAATGTCTTTAAAAACTTTCTCCGAAACTGCTTGGGGAATCTTCATCTAGGCCAAGAGGTAAGCCAAGTTTCTTCAAGAGGACTTGATTGACCAAATGGTTCGGCGACCATCTTGGATGACCTAGTTTTCCCGAAAACTACTCCTCCACACCCGCTGAAGCGATCAGGCTGAAATTTGGGCTGTATGATTAAGGACTAAGGGCCACTAAAGTTTGTTCAAGGGAAGTTGATCCGTCAAAAAAACCTGGGCGCCATGGGCCAATCAAAATGTAGCGTGTTTGGCGGCCACATTGCACTTGCAAAAATGTCCGCAAACTCATTTAAACGACTACTAAATTAGCCACCAACAATTTTGACAAAAATCGATGGTGCTCCAGGTGAGCGACACAGGCCCCATGGGTCTCGTGTTATGTCGACGCTCGTCAAATTAAACTAATTTACTCTTAAAATATACTTCCTTGGAATCCTGGTTTTTTTGCCAATACAGACTAACACCGCGACCTTAGTTTTGACTTACACAACGCAGGGTAGTAATCACCCGACAGAGTGATTTTTGTGACACTTATTATATGAACACCACAAGGAATGAATGTTACTCATCATCTCTTTAATTTTAATATATAAAAATTGGTTCTGTTAGCTCCATTGCCACGTGTATCCGGCAATAAGCGAAGCAACATATCAGTTATGATATATGAATTATTATATATGGGAGAGAACGGGTGTACTTATCAACGCTGACGTGGGTGTCGTGTTTTATCACGATGTTCACAGACGATTTAAAGCAATTTACTGATATTCTTTATATTTTTCTATGCGAGCAGCTTAATTTCTTTGTATTTTAGGTCCAGTTTATGCCGAGGTGAACAAAATCAAAAAAGGCATGAGTGAAAACATTCCAGGTAACCAGAGTATTAAAGTGTACATATCAACATAAGTTTGAAACCATTTACAAGATATCGCTGAAATAAAATCAAGATCCACCTCATACATATAAGCAGTGTGCTCAAACATGAAGAAAGAAGCGCTACATCCTATTTTGAAAACACGTAAAGCGGGAACTCTGGTTTCGAATTTTTCAATTTCGGCACTCGTCGAGCCGACTATATATATACGTCACTATAGTCACCGCTAACATTACTACGCATAGGACTCTATTGATAACAATGCAGACACTGAAAGCGGTGGCGCTGGCCTTAGCTCTAGTATAAGCAGTATTTGAGTTTGGTTATAGAACACGTTTCCTGATGAATGCGATCGTATGCGTATATTTTTTATTAAACAAACTGATTTACCACAAATTGCTTTTCGGAAAAGTGTGTAATAAGTCCGTCAAATTTAGTCAGTTGTCATTCAAATTATCATGTAAGGGAGATAAATGTTGTCTTATAATTCACCGATTGAGTCAATAAATTAGCGTAATTACGTCCCATACTGGTGATTGATAGTTTGTTGGAAATCGATCATCATGTTGGTGGTAGAATGACAGACACTCAGCAAAAGCTGTTCTCGTCTTTAACTGAGAACCTATCAGGTGAATTGTTGTGTATTTTCTGTAATAATGACGTGTATGTGATCTATTTATGCGAAGTTACGTGTGTCATGTCATCCACACGTTAAACACTGTTACCTCAAGTTACGTGTTAGCACCTACATAAAAGTATATTTCTATTTACATCATATGCTAAATGTTGTGTTTAGAGGATAAATTTGAAATTATTAACACGAATTATGCTCAATGACGTTGAATGCAGATAGGAACAAAAACAAGAAACCCATGAAAAAGATTGTCCAGGCTCTTTATTATTGGGATCACTGGCTCGATTATCGCGTCAGTCATTCCATTGACAAATGGTATCGGATATTCTTCTATTGGTCTGCAAATGGAGAATCGTTAAGACCATGTAGTGGCCATTTTAAACTGGTTTACGTATACCATGGAACTGTTAAGAATTTAATATGTTTACTCACTAAGTCTGAAAGAGCAATCATATTCTTTCAGGTCCATTGTATGCTGATGTGGACAAAAGCAAGAAAAGCAAGAAACTAGTTGTCCCAGGTAAACAGAATGCAATATTATATTTTGTGTCAATGTGTATTTATGCTCTTGATAATTTGTTGTATCAATGTGAATGAATCATCTTAATCTTGTGTTGTGTTAATGTGAATTTATACTCTAGCTAAATTGTTGGGTAAATGGAAATTTGTGTTATTGATAATTTGCTGAGTCAATGCATATTTATTTTTCATTAGATAATTCACCATTCCAGTTTATCCATCCATCATATGACGTCATAATCAATTACGTGACGTGTATGCTGACCTCATAATCATGACGGCATCGTTGATTCGAAATAGTTCGTCTTTAGCGCTAAATTGTCCCACACATTGTACGAATTGTATGTTTTTGCTATTTAACAAACATTCTGTTGAATATTTTGAAATTAATTTGACTGGGCGCTGTTGCTGCCACAACAGCTTACCTGCATATGTTTCTGAAAACGGACAGTAAGGGATTCCAGATATTGATCGATCCAAACACAATCGTGGTGTACGTGGAGCTTCGGTAGAGATGGGATAGGCATAGCTAAAACTGGAAAGGGCCATTGAATATATCGAGTATTTGCACTATTGCTAAGTTGCTTGGTCAATGTGAATTTGCAATATTGATCGATTCTTTTCTCAACATAAATCTGTTTTTAATTATGTTTTGGGTCACTGCATACTTATTCATCAGATCTAAACCGCAATAACAGGTCTTTCGCGTGGTATTGTGAAATGTCAATTTGAAGGCCAAGAAGATGCACATTTCTTTTTAATCTACAAATGGAATGACTGGTTCGAGCCATCCATTGCAGTGCAATGCACTGTATTAGAGAATGTGTGTGTCAATGTCTGTCCAGGAATGCATTGTATACACCTGTGCAAAAGTTAAGCACCAGCAAAAACAATAGAACGTAGAAACATGATGGTACAACTAGGCTGCCATACTTTTTGTCCCCGCGTTAGCTGACATAATTCCAAGTACGAAATGCACATGCATGCATGACTTCACGCCGCTTGATGTCCGTGCGTGGCGGGAAACAGCACACGTGTTCAGTTATGTAAAAGTCCAGTTTGAGGTGTCGAACATTACATACAGATTTAGGCGACAAGATTAGGAATTGTGTGTTCATGACCGTGGTTTATTTGTACAGAGAGAATTAGCTCTTGATTGTGAACCGCTATGGCAAGACGAAGGTTAAGTGATCGTGTGAAATGGCAAATCATAGGCATGCATACCACTGGTATGGCATGCAGAGAGATTGGCAGACAGCTGAACATTAACCATACTGTAATCAGTCGTTTGATTGCAAAACATGGGCAAACTAACGAGGTGAAGGACAGGCCTAGATCTGGAAGATCGAAGAAGACTACTGCCCGTGATGATCGAGCCCTAGTACGCCTTGTTAGGAGATCTCCATTCACCAACAGCAGAGTGCTCAGCCAGCAATGGGAAACGCGCAATAGAGTGTCAATGTCTACCGTCAAAAGGAGAATGTATGCAGCTGGCATGAAAGCTAGGAGACCTGTCAGACGTCCTCTCCTCACTGCACACCACAAAGAGGAGCGTCTGAGGTGGTGCAACGAAAGAAGACACTGGAACATGAGATCCTGGAGACGGGTACACTGGTCCGATGAAAGTCGGTTCCTGCTTCATGCCACAGATGGTCGAACTCGTGTATGGAGGTCCAGACGCACGGCGTACGACCAACGTAACATCATGGAAGAAGTTCCATTTGGTGGAGGTTCCGTTATGATATGGGGGTGCATCTCATTTGATTGTAAGCTGGATCTGTTGACTGTACCTGGAACACTAAATGGACAAAGATATCAAGATTCCATACTGGTTAGAGTTGTGGTCCCTCATTTTGTAAATCATGCACCTAGAACCCACCCTATATTCATGGATGACAACGCCCGACCACATCGTGCTAGAGCTGTGCATGAATACCTCCGCCAGAATGCCATCGAAACCCTACCATGGCCAGCAAGGAGCCCTGACATGAACCCTATTGAGCATATCTGGGACATTCTGGGAAACATGGTGAGAAGGAGGGATCCTCCTGTGCAGAACCTACAGGAATTAACAGACGCACTCCATCTTGAATGGCAACGAATACCACAATGGCGTATCAGTCGGTTGGTGACCAGCATGAGACGTCGTGTCCAGGCCGTCATCCAGGCACAAGGTGGATATACCCGGTATTAATAATGACAGTCTCAAACTCGTGCACAGATGTTAAACTTCGTTTTCAGACACCATTAATGACAATCTAGCCACGTGTGTCAACTGTAGGGCAATAGTTGTCAGTTGTGTCAACGTAACCATATTCAGGCCTCGTTTTCAAGTTCAAACAAAAACATACAGTGTTTCCCCACCATCATAATCAGCATTCCTCTAGTTGCATTATTACCTCTTGCACTAAGATGGATGGGTACATAAATGTTTATGCTATTGCTTTCTTCATAGCACATGAATATACCCTCGCATGTGCGTAAAAATAGGGTGGTGCTTAACTTTTGCACAGGTGTATAGTAGAGAATATATGTGTGGCAATGTGTGTCCAGGTATGTATTGTAGTAGAGAATATATGTGTGGCAATGTGTGTCCAGGTATCTATTGTAGTAGAGTATGTGTGTGTCAATGTGTCTCCAGGAATGCATTGTAGTAGAGAATATATGTGTGGCAATGTGTGTCCAGGTATGCATTGTAGTAGAGTATGTGTGTGTGTCAATGTCTGTCCAGGAATGTATTGTAGTAGAGAATATATGTGTGGCAATGTGTGTCCAGGTATGTATTGTAGTAGAGAATATATGTGTGGCAATGTGTGTCCAGGTATGTATTGTAGTAGAGTATGTGTGTGTCAATGTGTCTCCAGGAATGCATTCTAGTAGAGAATATATGTGTGGCAATGTGTGTCCAGGTATGCATTGTAGTAGAGTATGTGTGTGTGTCAATGTCTGTCCAGGAATTTATTGTAGTAGAGAATATATGTGTGGCAATGTGTGTCCAGGTATGTATTGTAGTAGAGTATGTGTGTGTCAATGTGTCTCCAGGAATGCATTGTAGTAGAGAATATATGTGTGGCAATGTGTGTCTAGGTATGCATTGTAGTAGAGTATGTGTGTGTGTCAATGTCTGTCCAGGAATGTATTGTAGTAGAGAATATATGTGTGGCAATGTGTGTCCAGGTATGTATTGTAGTAGAGAATATGAGTGTCAGTGTGTGTCCAGGAATGTATTTTAGTAGAGAATATTTGGGTGGCAATGTGTGTCCAAGTATGTATTGTAGTAGAGTATGTGTGTGTCAATGTGTGTGGTGGTTATAGTCAGGATAATATTTTGCATTAATTCGGTTTGCAATATTGATAATGGACTTTTCTAAGTGTATCCATCCATCATATGGCGTCATAATCATCTACGTCACGTGAAGGATGGCGTCAAAATCATGACGTCATGAATAACTCGATAGAGTCCGTCATTAACGCTTACTAGTCTGACACATTGTACGAAATGGAAGTCTTTACCATTTAATAAAAATTATGTTGAATTTTTTTAAAACTAATTTGACTAACAAGCCAAATTAGTTTCAACATATTTAACAGCGTACCTGTATAGTTTTCTGGAAATTGATAGTCAGGGAGTTTCAAAGATCGACCCCAACACGGATGAGAGCTTAGATAGAGATGGGCGGGGCATAGCTAAAATTGGAAAGGTCTATTGGATGCGCCAATGCGCATTTGTACATCTGTTTTGAATCTATTGTAAACCTGATAATATATGTTACGATTAACATATGCCTTCTGTGTCAAATCTATCTAAACTGTTATCAGAGAGAGATAGCAATTGACATAATATACAACCAGAACGCACAGAGGAGCTTTCACATATGAATGTTCTACTTCAGGTCAGCTGATGAAGCGCAGCATGTATTATGCAAAAGCATGTCAAATTAAACAAAGTTATTCTTAAAATACACTTAATGGAATCCTATTTTATTGCCAATACACACTAACCTTAACCCTAGTTATCACTTATACAATGCGGCGTAGTATTTTATATTGTTTATTCGCTAGACCTGAAACAGTTATTATATCACCATTCTTTCAGGCCCATTGTATGCTGATGTGGACAAAAGCAAGAACACCCAGAAACTAGTTCACCCAGGTAAACATACACCTACATTATATTTATGTGACACTGTGTATTTATGTCCTTGTTAATTTATTTTATAAATCTGAATGAATCGACTCCTCTTAACCGTCTGGCCTCGAATGGCCTCAACGCCAAAGCCATTTACGATGTAATTAATATTAGTTTTAATATTTTGAAAATAATTTGACTGTGGCAGCAACAGGCGCCTGTCAAATTAGGTTCAAAATATTCAACAGATTACCTGTATAGTAACCTTAAAATTAGGATTCTGGGGATTCAGAATTAAAAGGGTTAATCGACTTTATTTTATTGATAAATTGTTGGATACATGGACATTTCTCCTATTGCTGGTTCGATCTAATTCGAAGCCCTATCTGTGCAGTTATGGGGATGTTGAAATTTGTCACTATGCCGTTTCCTTAATTCAGTTTTAGGGAACCCACAATGGGGTAACTTATCTATTGATAATGATTTAAGACAACCTGTAGCAGGTTACCATAGTGAATATTACAGCACAGACATGCTTGATAATGTGTTGTATCAATGTATATGTACGCATTAGATAATGTGTTGTATCAATGTATATGTACGCATTAGATAATGTGGTGTATCACTGTATATGTACGCATTAGATAATGTGTTGTATCAATGCATATGTACGCATTAGATAATGTGCTCTATATCGATGAGAGTTTGCATTATTGATAATGGATCTTTCCAATTTTAGCTATGCCCCGCCCATCTCTAGCTAAGCTCCCCCACACCTATCTATGTACTCCGTGACTATCAATTTCCAGAAAACTATACAGCTAAGCTGGTAAACATTTTGAAACTAATTTGGGTTGTTAGTTTCAAAATATTCAACATAATTTATTAAATGGTGAAGACATGAAATTCGTACCACGTGTCAGTCTATGGCAGCACCGCGCCCAGACTATAGTTATTTCAAAAATATTCAAGAGCATGTTTATTAAATAGTAGAGACAACGTGTCGGACTATTAAGAGTTAAAGACGTGCCTAATAGAATCATTTATGGTGTAATCATTATGACGTCATCCTACGCGCCGCTTAGCTGAGTATGACGTCATATGACATCAGATCATCGATGGATACGCCCACGTTGTACATGTATTTGAATCAATTATAACACATCGAACTTTGAATTCAGATAATCGTAATTTCACGGTGTCTGTACAGATAAGCTGTTAACTATTGTGAAACTAATTTGACTGGGAAATGTTCCTGCCTATACTAGTCAACATAATTTCAAACTATTCAACGGAATAACTATTAATGTAAATTCATCAAAAAGCATTTCAGATTCAGACACTTTCGGGATGGACCGATGTAGCTTTGATAGAGGCGTTGGTTAACATGTGCCATATCTGATTATGAACTCAGATACTAGAATGACAGAACCGACCGCTGCACTGATCAACGACATCAGCTGCACAATTTGGTAGTTAACGCCGTTCATTGATTTCTCCACACAGGGATTGACGACGAGGATGTTGCCGTGACTGGAACAGATAGAACAGTTAATAATGGCGCCAGTAGCGAAGCCAAGAAGCAGAACACTAGGTTGGCGGACGTTGCATATACAACTGTGGGAGAACTGCAACACAGAATGCAAGAGCAGCAATCGCAAGTGAGTAACGAGTGCGTGCTTGTAATCACACATACACATGTGCGTGGGTTGGTGCATGCGCCCATGCGCGCATGGCTTCGTAGGCTGTCATGCTGGTGTGTGCGTGCGCACACACGCACCAACGCAAGAGCCCACGCACCCACCCACTCACACACGTGTGTAATCTTTATTTAGTTGTGACTCGTAACTCGTATGAGTCGGTCTGTGTGTTATCCTGTCGGTCTGTCTGTTTGTGTCAATTTTTGTTTACATTTCTGACAATGATGTATAATTCAGAACTATAGCGCGTTCGCACTTGTTGCAGTGCGATACAAAAATTGGTGGTCTGCGCTTGTATGCATTCGTTAATTTCTCTTGGCTTATAAATTAGGCTTGACGATATCTCTTAATTGCATTTTCCTTTTAGGCGCCTCCTCCTCATACCCAAGGCATGATCTATGCAGACCTGGCTTTGGTTGACGTCAAAGAAAACAAACCACCGAGACCATCGGTGAAACTGCAGGTACCGGCTGGCAACCCGAAACCACCAACAAAACCAGTAAAACCGGTATCCCGTATGCGGAAAGAGGAAGCACCGGTATATGCTTCTATTGACCACGTTAGCACAGAAAATCTTCACTTAGCCTGATTGTGTTGTCATAACAATGTACAACATTAACAATCTATACCTCGAGATTCTAGTGTCTCAATTTCAAGATAATGAACCTTTCCAGGTTTAGCCATGCCCCACCCATCTTCAGCCAAGCTTCACCCACACCGCTCGATCCCTGAACTCCATGACCATTAATTTTCAGAAAACTATACAGTTACGCCTATGGCAGCAAAGCCGCTCAGCCAAATTAGTTTCAAAATATACAACAGCGTCTTAATTAAATAGTAAACACATACAATTCATACAACCTGACGGACTATTAACTGATTAGGACGGACTAAATCGAGTCATTCATAACGTAATGATTATGATATCATCCTACACGTCACGTAATTGATTATGACGTCATATGACATCAAATGATGGATGGATAAAGGGGAATGGTCCATTATATCTGCGTATTATCTAGTTATTATTGCTTTGAACACAGAATTCCCAGAATACCTTTTTCATGTTTACAATATAGGTAAGCTGTTGCATATTTAGCCGAATTTTACTAGAACAGTCAAAATTAGTTTCGAAATATTCCCAACAGCATAATGGAAATGTTACGTCTGGTTTGTAAGGATAGAAGGGTTAAGAATTAGACACTGTCACAATGGTCAATATACCTGCATGTACTTTCACAAGATAGGCCACGTGACATCTTTGATACCTGAGACAGTATCATTTTAGATATATTAACGTCATCAATTGTTTTAATCATGTGAGCCAGAAGGGGCGAATTAAAAAAATCATTTAGAATTTAATAAATAGTATGTTGAGTATTTCCAAAAAAGTTGGTCCAGTTCCCAGGATGATTCATAATAAGGAAAAATTAGTTACCTCTCCGGGATATAGAAATTGTTTGAGTGCAGCTTTCGTGACCATCTCGGTCACTTCTTCAGCACTAACTGACGGTCACGAAGGCGACACTCAAACAATGTCTACATCCCGGAGTGGTAACTAATTTTTCCGTATTAAGTATGTTGGGTGTTTCGAAATTAATCTGGCAACAACTCCAAGTTAAGTTACTTTCAAAATCTCCAATGATTTACCTAGAAATTGCTATTGAGTGAATGCTGGGTTAAAATAGTTAATAACTTTGCAACACAATGATCAATCATTTTGTGAAATCATATCCCACGTAGGCCCTATTGAGAACAACGAGACAGTTACGTAATTCTGGGGTGGGTGGTTGGGTGGGTGAAACGTCTCTCTTACTTAGTCAGCTTAGTCGAAGTCGAAAGCAAAATCCCAAAGTCGAAAATCAAATATCCTTTAAAAGATCAAATATTCCGCAAGCGTTTTCTTGATCAGAACAATGGAATTCGAGTATGTTAATCTCACCGGCTCTAACAAAGGTTGAGTTTTGGTGGATACTCTCACAGCTACGCGGGTAAGCTATGTACTCAATTCTGCCTTACCAGTCACGTGGCTTGAAGAGCGTGCCTACGAGAGAACGAACAAGAAAACGCCAAATGGCGACCGGCCACGACAAACCATTGGTAGATTCATGCTATATAATGATCATGAATGTGGCGTAATTCCGGAATAGAACAGTTTCATAGGTCGAATTTTATTATTGTGCAACAGTATCCTTTCGAGATCAGAGAAGAGCGAAAAATGTCAATCCCAGTAATTGTGTAGGCCAGGAGGAATAATCAGACAGCACATATAGTCTTCAATCGGCTCTACATTAATTGTTATGTATCGGCTGTACATTAATGGGCAGCTGTATAACCGGAGAGAAGACAACCTCTGGGTTGGGGCTGGGTGGAGTGTGGTGGTTTGGGGTGTGGGGTGTTGGGGGTGCAGGGGGAGGGGTGGAGCTGGGGTACGAATGTCAATCCAGACTGCCCACAAATAAAACCTGGATGCGGAAATCAATTCCAATACAGAACAGCACTGCTGATGACGATAACTGTGATAACAGTAATAGAAATAATAAGAACACCAAAATTAGCACTGCTAGTTATATTGCTGAGAACGATGACATGACGGCTGTGGTGATGGCCAAGTCGATGACAATGATACTAATAATAACAGTATCTGTACACAATATATACTTAATAAAATGTATGGCAGTGGGTATGAAAGTAATGACTAGTAGATCTATAATAATTAACTTATGCGAGAACCTCGAACCCGGTGATATGACAGCTACCAGTCAAACCACTCAAAATTGCTATTATATTATTGATTGAGTTTCCGCACCACTAACCAATAATGCACAACATAGAAAATGATGGAATCTCACTGAAATCTAAATTTGATCTCATGTGTTTGATAGGAGATTTAAAAAAATTAGAAAATGGGTGCCAAAAAGTACTTTGAGAAATTCGACAACTTTACTTTGCTTAATTTTAACGTCTATGCAACAACTGATCTTGACCTACTATTAGTGACAAGGCTAGGAATTCCAATTAATAGATATAGTCAATGTCTCGGGAGTAGAAGCATAAATGGTGGAAAACTCATCCAACTATGCAAAAATACTAATATTTGTATAAGAAATGGAAGAGCAGACAAGGATATGTATATTGGTAGAGCAACTACAACCAATAACAGTCTGCTAGACTACACAATTGGAAACATAAGTTTTATTGAAACAATCTGTGATATTTATATTAGAAACGTTGACCCATTGATGTCAGATATACACCATGCACTACACATAACAATAGAAATAATAATAATAATAATAATAATAATAATAATAATGTAAACATGGATACCAGGCTAAAACAGCAGTTTGTTAAGAGGCTTTATCACACAATACTCAATCAAATAAAATAAAAATTAGATGAACCTCAAAACATAAACAGTCCAGAAAACCTGAACATAGCTGTCGGCATGATAAGTGATTTGTTTGCAAATGGTGCCACGGATACGAGGGCGTATAAAGGGAACGTATATGGAAATAACAAGCCATGGATCGGGAAAGAGTCTGTAGTAAATCGAAAGGTAAACCATAAGAGATTGAACAATTGCAACACTAATAAGAGCTAAATAAACAACTGTTAAAAGATGTTAGCAAAGCATATAGAAAACGGTGAAAAGATAAAAAAAACACGCGGAAAACATGAATTCAGAAATCCATCCCAAACTGCTTACAGCTAAAGTGTAGATAGCAAAACATATTGGAAAATTATTAACAGCAAAAGTAATGCTAAATACAATAATGGTAATATTGATATAAACTCTCCTTTTGTACATTTTAAAGGGGTAAACGATACAGGAGATGGCAATGACAAACGTAATGATCTACAAAATCATATAGCCCACAACTAGATAACCCACTTCCTATAGAAGAAATACAAACAGCAATTAATAAGCCTGTAAACAACAAAGCAAGTGGAATAGATCAAATTGTGAATAAATATATTAAATGTACAAGTTGTATAATGCTCCATATCTATGAACAGTTATTTAACTTCATATTTGACAAAGACTGGCTACCCGAAACTTGCCTCATGGGAAATATAATACCCATGTACAAGGAAAGGGAGGGTGAGTCAGATACGTCAAACTATCGTTCAATAACCTTATTAAGCTGCATGGGAAAACTATTCACTACAATATTGAACACCAGATTAGATGCATATGCTGAAAACACGAAACTAACTCTGACGTGTAAAATGGATTTAGAAAGGCAGACCACCCATGGAGAATATATTTTCACTAGATTTAATACAATTCCTATTTTCTGAAATCGAAAAATTATACAGCTGCTTTATTGACTTTAAACAGGCATTCGATAGGGGCTAGAGAAATGGACTCTGGCACTTGAAACAAGGGAAAAAGGCAATGTACGCCCTTGTACCTATTGACTTGGAATGTACACTTTTTGAGCGCATGGTCTCAACAGTAATGATAAATGCATCTGATATACCATGGGGGAGGTGGGTGTGTGTGTGTGGGGAGAATACACAGTTGAAATGGGTAGAGAAGATAAAAGAAATTCTAGTATTGACAGGTTGTGCTGAAAAATTTCGAAAAAAACGAGATAAATAAAACACAGTTAACTAATCAATTTAATTCAGAAAATCAATTTAAAGAGAACTGACAGCGAGCCAAGCTGGTTATCATTCTGTAATAAAATAAAAGACGATGCAAATTTGGAAAGCTACTTCACAATTCTACGTCACCATGATGCTATAACGCTATGCCATTTTAGAACATTGAACCACAAATTAGCTATTGAGACTGAGCTGAACGGGAATCGGAAGAAGCGAACGTCTTTGTGATATATGTAACTGCGTGGAGGATGAATTGCACTTTCCTTTTGCATGTCCCAAATATAATACGAAAGACAAACATATATCCCTGAGTACAACATTACAAATTATACAATAGAAAAGGGCCCCTTTCAATATGCAACAGGCCTGTGCTAATCAACCTCTGTAAATGCCGTAGCAATGAAAAGAAAACTATATAACTCGTGATTTCTGAACACCATAACACTATTCCTGCTTTATTTAAATTCTCTGCGTATATTTCCTTTGTACTTAATATTAAACCATACATGTGATAACGAAATGTACATAGAGTTAATGACAAATATTGATGTTCTGCTACATTCTAATGATGTTATAATACTAACCCATATGAAATCTGTATTTATATCTATGTTATAATACTAACACATATGAAATATGTATTTATATCTACCGCCAAAATAGGAATTGTAAAATACCTTCCCTCATATGCATCATGTAAAGCCTGAGTGAATGAAACCTGAACATGAGCATGAACACGCATTTTGGCACGCATCTAGTAATACGAGTAGCTACAATAGTTATGTCCAAAGATTGCTTTAAGGCTATGTTCGCATCTTTACTCTGAAACAATTAATCCCACATAAAACTGACGTGGTATTGATTCGAATCTTGACAATTAACACGATGAAAGGATTAATGCTGCAATAGACTTAAGACTTCTGAGCTTTAAATTCTGCGTTATTTCCCCCCAATCTCTGATCTTGTGTTTTGGATGGGAATTTTCGTAGATAAAATATTATATTGGTCTGGTTTAATCAATTATTTCTATTATTTACGTTGATTGTAGCCATTCTTTTGTCATTGTGCAGTATTAGTGCTTACCGCTGTAACGATTCTGACCAATGCAAAACACCATATAGTGACAAATGGAAAATATTATGATTTCAGACTTTAAATTATGTTGGCGTCCATTGCAATTTATCTTCATATTTTATCACTAATAGGTCATTCCACACCATCTTACTCGAATTTAAAATACAGTAGTATGATCACACTTGACATCCATCAAATGACGACAACTACGAGACGTTGAGGATGACGTCATGATCAATCATGAATGACGTACATAAGTCTGTCATGAATGCATAATTGGTGCGGGCCTAAAACGGTGTTGTACAAATTGTATGGCTTTGCTATTGCTGTTGAATATTTTGAAACATATTTGACGGGGCGCTGTTGGTGACACAGGTTCACGGATCGATCGCGAATGAAGCTGAGTTAGAGATGGACGGGGCATAGCTAAATCCGGATTCTTCCATTGTATTACTGCATATTGTCAAGCAATTCCATTCGTGGAATCATATTGTAAATGTTCAAATGTATGAAAATTTTTATTTTTAAATAGTGTCCAACAAATATATTCGTGACAAGAAACCCCGAGTTGAAAGGATTCAAAGACCGTCCATAACCCTGGGCTCAGACACCCTTTTGTTTCATAATAAGCAAACAATTTTGTATCAAACGTAGAAGCAATCACTGTCTTTGTATTAGCGTTGTGGTAACTCTTGTATATAAACCATGTAAATATTCTACTTGTTGCCTGATGAAGCACATTTATGTGGGAACGCCCGTCAACATAAACTAGGTTAGTCTTAAAAGGTACTACCATTGAATACGGCTATCTAAACTTTCCAAATATATTTCTGAAATCCTGCTACAAATGTTCAATATGTTTAATAAATTTATTATTACATATTGTCAACCATTTGCGAATTACTGGGCTATCAATACTAATGCCTGCCCCTCTCCACAACTTGTCTCGGGCTCTCTCTCTCACTCTCAGAAATGGAAGGAGAGAGGAGAGAGATATCGATGCGGTCGAATGTGAGGATAGATACAGCGAGGAGGGTGGGGTATAACAATAAAGATAAGTACATACGGAGAGAGTGGGGTGAAGGTTTAGGGGTTGGTGGTGGTGACTAGTGCGTGAGAGAGAAAGAGATATAGAGAACGCGAGTGCTGTTTCACTTGGATCTTGGTCCTGTTCCTATGACACAGCCCTTATTGTTTCATGTAATTTTATGGCTAAATAAATGCATGATATATCACGTATTTAAATAAATAACGTGTCAGTACTGTGTTGAATGGTCTCCATTATAATCGAGCCATGCGTGCATATAAAGTCGGTATGGAGGCAATGCAGCATCCGAGATGGAGATCATTCTTAGAATGGATGCATGGGAATACCACGGGACAAAATGAAATGCAAATTGATAAAGAGAAAATGGACAGAGTGAAAGCTAACCCTACAGCAGGTACATTCACTGCTATGGTAACCGTGCCTGAGGTTAAAAGACTCATGGCAATGTTCGATGAGTTCATTAGTACAAATAGAGAAATTCTTGCTGCGTTTTGGGATTCATATATAGACTTGGTGTGCCTCTTGCGACAATATATTTACAAGGGCCACACACGAGGGAAACAGGACCATGCATGTCTCTGCTATATGTGAAATGTTGAAATGGATTTTTGCTTATGACAGGACAAATTATGCTAGATAAATGTCCGTCTACTGGTCCGATATGGGCATGCGGACACAAAGGATTTTCACACCTATTTACGCAAATGACTTTTATACCTAGGTGTGAACATCTTTTGTGTCAAGTTTCCTTTGAGATGCACAACTCTCCTCCGGTTCTGGTTGGATGTTTGATGCAGAGTGTGGCCATAAGCCACTTCCCCTCGTTAAATCACGAGACTCTTGTCATCCAATTACCCGAGCTTATTGGTGATTAGCATAATGATGATTGACAAGGGTTAATGCATTGCGTAACGATGATTGACAGGTTACATGTCTGGACTCATCTTTCCCTTGCTCTGGGAACTCATTCAATCGTGAAGCCCCACCTCCTCGTAAAATCATGTGTCTCCAGGCATTACATCATGAATGACGCGAGATATTCTGTTATACTCGCTTAATACGCCTCAGGTTGTACGAATTGTATGTTTTTGCTATTTAATACACATTACGTAGAATACATTGAAAGTAAATTGATTCGGCATTGTTGCCGCCATTACTGCTTCGCCCAGGCAAAATACAGCCTACCCGTATAGTTTTCTGGAAATTGTTAGCCAGGATCGCTTGATCATATGACGTCAAAACCAACTATGCATTGTGTAGGATGACGTCAAATTCAACTACATCCTGAATGGCTCGATTTAGTCCCCTTTAACGTTTAATAGCCCGCCATGTTATACGAATTGTATGTCTTTACCATTTAATAAACATTCTGTTGAATAGTTTGCAACTAATTTGCCTGGGGGCTGTT
>CM067361.1:12566849-12636849 GCA_034401795.1 Chaetoderma sp. LZ-2023a | reverse complement strand
GTCACAATCAGGTATTTGACAGTTACTAAACTTATCACAGACACGCATTTGTCTCGACTCAAAACCTAGTAACGTTACGTCACAATCATGTATTTGACAGTTACTAGACTTATCACAGACACTCATTTGTCTCGACTCAAAACCTAGTAACGCTACGTCACCATCAGGTATTTGACAGTTACTAGACTTATCACAGACACTCATTTGTCTCGACTCATAACCTAGTAATGCTACGTCACAATCAGGTATTTGGCAGATACTAGACTTATCACAGACACTCATTTGTCTCAACTCATATCCTAGTAACGTTACGTCACAATCAGGTATTTGACAGTTACTAGACTTATCACAGACACTCATTTGTCTCGACTCAAAGCTAGTAACGGTATGCCACAATCATGTATTTGACAGTTACTAGACTTATCACAGACACTCATTTGTCTCGACTCAAAGTCTAGTAACGCTACGTCACAATCAGGTATTTGACAGTTACTAGGCAACTCGTGATTTCTTTCTGCTGATTAACCCCTCTTGTGTAAACTTAACCCCTTAATGGTCAAGTTGGTCAACACGACTTCTGAAGTGATATTGAGAAATGTCCATGTGCAGGCTACGAGAAGAGCATTTTTGAAAATGTCTTTATTCCATATCTTACTACACTCAGAATAAGACGGTCGGAGTAACCGATATGGAGTTTATGGGGGTGGGGTGGGGTGGGTCTATGCTGTACACCCAAATGATCATGAACAATCGCAGAATTAAGCTCCCAATAATTGGTCATATATTGTGTTCTATAGCTGTCATAAAACATCTTAAGAAACTCGGAGCCAATTTTAGAAAGAGTAAAACCATTGCTAATGGCCCGACCATCTCCTCGCCAACCGAGTACGGGAATATCCGAAGCGGGTCCAAGTACGGCTGTTTGCTTATGGAAATAAATAATCGATTATGATGTCTGGAAAATAATTGATTTAATAGATAATCGATTGTTTAAGTTTGGAACTTTTGAAGTGAGTGAGTGAGTGAGTGAGTGAGTGAGTGAGTGAGTGAGTGAGTGAGTGAGTGAGTGAGTGAGTGAGTGAGTGAGTGAGTGAGTGAGTGAGTGAGTGAGTGAGTGAGTGAGTGAGTGACTGACTGACTGACTGACTGACTGACTGACTGCCTGACTGCCTGACTGCCTGACTGCCTGCCTGCCTGCCTGCCTGCCTGCCTGCGTGTCTGATTTTATATAAAAATAAAAGAATTCGCAATTTCGTAAAATGGTTCCTAGTTATGTTTAGATTACCTCAGCTAAGTAGGCCTATGAAAAGACTGCAAGACGCTCAATCGGACAGGCTGTATCAACCAGACCTCTGATCGGCTGAAGACGAGGAACAAACCCGCCCAGTATAATGAAGTAAATTTGGAATCCATTGCTCACTCATTCCCATTGGATAATGGTTTTAAGAAACCGGCGCGTATGCCTAGATTTTCTATTTTTCTTTCCAAAATGGTCAACAACACTTCAGGCTATAGCCATCAGAGGGGGCGGGGTGGGGAGGGGTGGGGGGGGGAGGGGCAATAAGCAGTAGCAATCTGATCACCAGTTTATCTAGCAATTACTTATATAAACATTCGCATGCATGGATTATGACTTAGGAGGTACGTACTTGAACGTCAGGAATGGATGTTAGAGCAATCAACTCATCGATGAATTAGACTAAACATTAACTTATGCCTGATTAAAATAAATAATCGACTTTTCGATTTTTCGATTATTTTCAATTTCCTGACAGAATACTTCAGCTGGTGGCATGGTCTTGCGGATCTCTAGGAACCAGATAGAATGTACGAAAATGGGGACTAGAAATGTATTGCTATCTATGAGATCCGTAAACCTATTTATCAAGGATTTTGCAACTTGGCCAAAGTTAGAGACAAGTGATTGAATAATTAGTTTGTCAAGCCGATTTTGATCTTTAGACAAAACATGCACATACAATGGGTCAGTGGGTCAAAGTTTTCTTCTAGTATTTCTTGGTCAATAATCTGTATTTTGATTAGACAATATTTATTCTAACGTATCAGACTCTTACTATGAACTGAGCGCTAGACATTGCAATGGTTATTATCTTTGACGTCACTCTGGGGTTGCTGCTTCCATCATTAAATGCAATACCTGGCTGAATTAAGAGGAAGTCATCGGTTATACGTGCGCCATCAAAACTGGCGACGGTCTGTAATCCCTGTAAACACCGCATTGGGTGAGAAACTACAACACTGAGAAAAATGCACCCTTTTCTATAATATCATTCCAATATACGTCAATGTTCTTGCTCGAATCAGTATTGTACTTGCTTAAACTAACTAATTCAAGTTCTGGTAATTCCTTTATAGATTGTCAATATTGACCAGATGATAATTCTGTGTAATAAAGCTGGATTTTATCTGGTTTGAAAACACGATGAGCGCTGATAATGCTGAAGAATTCAATAATGGTCACTTCCTTTTTCTCCAGTTTGAAAAAGATAATGAACAATATTTGGTATATATGCCTCAATACTTCTGCTACCATTGTCTATTATATGCCTGGCCATTTCTCAAATTCCGGCTGCACTTTCATCTCCAGAAGACAGATCATTATATTCGAGGCTAGATGAATTGAGACTAACACACTAACTTCTTCTCCAATCGACTGTATCAGTAAATATCTTAGAATCCTCCTCTTTGGCTCTCAGTATGGTAAGCGATGTTTCTTCAAGTCTTGTGTTCACCAGACGAAGACTAGTTTGC
Organism: Chaetoderma sp. LZ-2023a; assembly: GCA_034401795.1. Taxonomy (NCBI): domain Eukaryota; kingdom Metazoa; phylum Mollusca; class Caudofoveata; order Chaetodermatida; family Chaetodermatidae; genus Chaetoderma; species Chaetoderma sp. LZ-2023a. The sequence continues at coordinate 12,634,077 of CM067361.1, read as the reverse complement.
TGGGTAAAAGGACATTTCACCATACACTGTAGAAGTAGCCGCGCTCACCGCATTGAACCAAATATGCAACAAGTAGGAATTTTTGTTTGAAATAATCACTGACATACTTATTTCATTACTATTTACCTTTCACAAAGCCATGTCATATGACTTCAACTGGGCATTCGTTTTTTATAATAAAGGTATCCAGATTTAGTATTATTATTCTTTTAAAATAATAATTTTCAGAAAATCCGTTTTAAGGTTTGTATTATTTGTCTTACAATGAGGGTAACTAATCTAATACATCTTGATAGTCGTTGTCAACTGTAGAATAGCTCGACACCAATCAAATTCTTACCATGGCCATATTACGGTGTGAAAAATAATGGTATTTGGTTGGAAATACATAACTGCGCTGAAGACTGATAAATATTGTTGAATGTCAATTCGATAATTGGAAAGATCGATTATGTAATGAACAATGTTTTGCGTGGTATAATTGATAGCCATAACCATGTTTGCTTTACTTAAGTTAGAAAGCACTGAAATAAAACTTGGTAAACTGGCGATATATGAAGATGCCAGCTGACCGAGGCTAAGTATCCGAGAATGCACGAGGTTATGCGTGTTCGATGCAATAGAAGTGATGGCTATAAAGACAACAACCCATTTCATTAATCCGAGAAAAACTGTTCTTTTATATCGAGAAAGAGTACATTTTAGAAACGATCCATTTTTTCTTTTTGTCAACGAATGTTCCCATTTCGTTACATTACTGATTGATTCTCATACCTGAGAAATAAAAAAATAGTATGTTATCTCGCTCTTAACCGCTTAACCCTTACAATGCAAATGTCTAAATAAAGGGATCCGATGTGTGGCTCTAGTATCTGACGTCGTTCTCAATTACGTCACATGTATGCTGACATCATAATCATAATGATGTGTGTGTGCGAAAATCAAAAATTAAATCGAGTTTACAAATTCTCTGTCTTTTATGGAATTACTATTTAATAAACATTGTGTTGAATATCTTTGAACTGAGAGCGGTTGGTGGCATAGGCAGCGACAACCCCCAGTCAAATTATTTACAAAATATTCAACCACTTATCTGTAGAGTTACCTTGCAATTAGGATTCTGTTAGGTCAAGGTTCAAATCGATTCCAACACACATACCTCATACTGTAAATCAAATGGGGTGATGTGGAAAAAAGGTCTAATTACTCACACGCACGGACGTACGCACACACGCACGCACGCACGACGTACATACGCACGCACGCACGCACACACACACACATACACACGGTCGAAAGCACGCACGCACGCACAAGCGTGCTCACATGCACAAATGCACCCACACAATTACACACGCACACAACCCTTTCCCCCTCTATAAAACTACTACGTCTAGTATTACTACTACTACTACTACTACTACTACTACTACTACTACTACTACTACTACTACTACTACTACTACTACTACTACTACTACTACTACTACTACTACTACTACTACTACTACTACTACTAATTCTACTGCTACTACTACTACTACTACTACTACTACTACTACTCCTACTACCACTACTACTACTACTACTACTACTACTACTACTACTACTACTGCTGCTGCTGCTGCTGCTGCTGCTGCTAATACATATGCATAGTACGAATATGTTCATGCTCGTGAGAGCGCTGTGCTGTTAACATTGTCTGCTGGTGATTGGATTGATCTGCCCATTGTGTCCTGAGCCAGGAACAATAGCTCTATGTGCTGAAGAATTGGTTAACTACAATGGATTGAATGGTCGGGCGTATAGCCCTTCTTCATCCGGGAATAATTAGTGTACATACCGAACTCTCACCTTCCCAGTGTCTCTTTATCCAGGGAACAATAGATCAATGTAGCTGTTCCCTAACGCGTTTCACCTGCCAATCACCAGAACACGTTATTAGATCTATATACCTAATGACTGCAGCACTATAGGCACAATTCTGATTGGTCAAGAGCTTTTCACGCGACCGGATTTTGGCCAATTCCTCCCATCTGTTTCATGACTCGCTACACCTGTCAATCATCAATAGATCTACATACCAAACGCGGGCAGGCTGGGACATGCGTCTGCTTGGTTGAGATGATGTGACATAGCATGTGACGTCATCTCATTGGCATATTTGGCCACCCCACCTTTTCCCCAACTCTCGACCAATCGGAATTGAGTACTTTTTGGCCGCCCTTCCAATGTGGCCGTGGCTGTGTCAGCGTCGTTGCCATGTTGTTGTTGCTGTTGTTGTTGTTATTGTTATTGTTATTGTTGTTGGTGTTGTTGTTGTTGTTGTTGTTGTTGTTGTTGTTGTTGTTGTTGTTGTTGTGGTGGTGGTGGTGGTGGTGGTGGTGGTGCTGTTGTTGTTTTTGTTGTTGTTGTTATTATTACTGTTGTTTTCATTGTTGTTGTTGTTGTTGTTGTTGTTGTTGTTGTTGTTGTTGTTATTGTTGTTATCGTTACCTTTCAACTGTTTTTGTTGGTGTTATGTGTTGTCGTCATCGTGATATAAATGTAATATTATCCTTCAGGCGTTTCCGTACTTCTAGATATAAACACACGTTTATCATTTAATGAACGATTTCCATTGGTCAGATAAGGTGTAAGAATCACAGATTCCCACTAGCACGGCAAATGTTTCCTAGCGACAACGACGGCGAAAAGGTAAACGAAGGATAGGATAGGTTGCGTTGCTTATTTACATTTTGTAATCTATATACGACCCAGTTATGAAATGCGTTTATAAATTTGCATGATAGACGCAGACATTTTAAAAGTTGAATTAGATGTAATTTCAAAAGCAAAATAAAAATGCCATTGCTTTTTGTGGCGCATTGATTAGAAATCTTATATGCACGCGATGCATCACGGTGACGAAAACGAATAGAAGAATATAGTGCGTTCAAACGGATTTCAGGTATCGACTTCATTTGGAAAATTTGTCAAAATATCAGTTTATATCATAAACAGATATCATTTTGGACTCGATTAATAATAATGATATGAAATGTGACCTTGTTTCAGATTCTCTATGCCGAATATTTTAAGATAAAAATAACTAGTGTGAAAACACGGGTCATATCTACGTGTTATGTAGTGTGGCTGAATTAGGCTGCGTGCTGCATTTATCCGTATGTGAGGAATACACATAACATCCCACACAAATGTGATTACAGACCTGTCTATAACGACCACCTGCTTTTGGGGCCAATAAAATATATTTCTCATCTGTTGTTGCCCAGTTTTGAATGGTCCATATGGTGCTTGGTAGAGAAGACTACAGACACGTCCTCTTGTGTCAACTTAACCATTTAATGGTCAAAGTGAACAAAAACAACTGTGCCATTGTCTTCATACATGACTAATTGAAAGGTCTGGAGAAGAGTATTTTTAGTGTTTACCAGTAGAATGACTGGCTCGGTAACCGAGCCAGTCATTCTAGTGCTAAATTTTCAAAAATGTTCTCTCAGCCTGCAGATAGACACTGGCTAAGTAAAAACTTTAACTTTCTTTAAACCATTAGCTCCTTTAATGGTCAATCCGGCGACAAAAAAATCAGTGGTAAATTTACAAAAATAGTCTTCTAAAATTAAAATAACTTGAAAAATATACTATCAATTAGTATTTTTAGTGCTTTGAGGCGCTGTTGACACAAGAGGTACACAGGAGGTGTTAAATAACTAGATCGGTATTTTACAATTTTGTCATAATCTCATAACACGAATATCTTCATTCCTCCACTTTGATCGAGCGACCACCTGGCTATTTGGCCCAGCATATAGTTGTTCTTTAAGATAGATTTTCATTCTTACGACCTCCTATCTTAACCCTTTGAAGTTTGAACTCCGCCGCCAGAATCGCAATTTCAATGTAATTATACAGGTAAGGAAACAAACTTGACAGGAACCTGTTGCTGCCACAGCCAGCTACAGTTTCCAGTCAAATTAAAAAATCAAGTATAATATTTCGTATTTGACGTTTTGAATTCGGTGTTTGCGTTCTAATGGTTAAGGAACAGCCGGGGTGTAATACTAGACCATTATTTACTATTGTTGCTAACCGGCGTGTAATAATACACCATTATTTCCTATCGGTACTGGCCTTATTAACCGCCATTTCATGATATACAAGCTGGTCTTTCAGGACAGGCGTGCCATGATCACAGATTCTGTATTTAAAGTGTGATCTCATTTTAATAATTTTTCCGCCGTATTTATCCAAAACAGAAACCTAGGTTGGAAATCATATCGACTATTTTGAAACTAGATTGACAGGAAATTGACGCAGTCTAATCCACCAAGCAATATCCGTCAAATTTCTTATCAGCTTCAGCAAGGTGTGAATAGCTTCTCTCTGATGAAGTGTGCACGAAGGGATGAAGAGTGTGTTATAGTTTACGGTACACAAGGTTCGTGGGTCATGTTATATTGTGTGTTTTCTATCCTGAGATGCGTGAGTCAAGACCACGTACTTCAAACCTATAAAATAAGCCTGAGATATGTGTCCTGTACATTTGTGCAAGTGTCTCTTTCTGACGTGTTCGTGATCAAAGCAATCAAACGAGATTTTGAATATCAATGTAAGAAACTGTAATATTGTAATTGTTATGCGGACTAGTTCCAAACTAGATGATATAATTCAAATGACACCCTCCGCCCACCCACCCCCCCCCCCCCCCACCTCCAGAGACTGCTACCACCGTGGCTGATGGTACCAACGTCCGCCAAACCATACCAGTCTATGAACCTGACTTACCTTGATCGAGATGTGAGAAGTACACCCGTTGAACCCAGGCGAATACTGCTCTGGTATCGGGGAGGTGATACGCGAGTGTGCTAAGCGCACATCCTGCGCTGATACTGCGTCACCATAAAACGATGAACTCAGTAGAGGTGGGGCAATTTGGGTCAGGATTTGGGCACTTTTTTCTTTTGCTATGCTAATTAGGTGTCAATGACCTCATAATTATTGATTTTCACACGTTTCTATTCCTTTGTTTCTATTCCTTTGATATCCACTGCCTTTAGAAACGGTCTGGAAATCTCCTGTCATCCAATGCGGTGAGCTTAAGGGTAATTAATGTAATGCTTGACAGGGGTTAATGCATAGCATATGTATAATTGACAGGGTGCATGTCTGCGTAATCTTACATCATCCATTAGCTACAGACACTTCACCACTCTTGTGTCAACTTAACCCTTTATTGGCCAAATTGACCAAAGAACAACTGTGCAGTGATCTTCAGACATGGCTATTTGAAAGGCCTAGGGAAGAGTATTTTTAAATAGTTACCACTAGAATGACTGGATCGCTAACCGAGCCAGTCATTCTAGTGTTAATTTTTCAAAAATACTCTTCTCTCGGTCTGCAGATAGACACTGGCTAAATACAAACTTTAATTGTCTTTTACCATTACCCCTTTAATGGTCAAGCCGGCGAAACAAATGTCAGTGGTAAATTTACAAAAAAATAGTCTTCTAAAATTAATATATTTTGAAAAATATTGACCATCAAAATGTTTAATTGATATATTAAGTAGTATTTTGAGCGATTTGAGGCACTGTTCACACACGAGGTGTTAATATTCAATTTATTTTCAAAAACGTGCCTAAAATGCTTAACTAAGTGAGTCCAGTGGAAAGATTTGCTATTTTCACAGTTTATATAGATTTGCGCAGTGCCCTTAGACCCTCCTCTGTCAACAGCACCTCACAGCCCTCAAAATTCTACTTATATTATATTAAAGTCCGCGTTTAATGGTCAAGTTTTGCAAAAAATGAAATATTTACTCATTGAATGCAATGCCTTTGCGGGTCAAGAGAAGACGATTTTTTAAATTTTAGCAATGGAATTTATAAAAAGAAATTCAGTTGTCTTGTAATGGGAGACTGTTTGAGACAGTAAAAAGAAAGAAAAAAAAAATCAAATTTTTGCCTTATAATCTGAGTCCATTTGCAAGCCAAGTGAAACCTATTTTTTTAAAATAACTGGCTCGGTCATTCCAGTAGTACATTTTCAAAAATTGTCGGCTAGCTCATGCAAATGCAAATGGGCATTCTTCACCACCACTGAAGAAGCTTCTATGGCCAATTTCACCATCGAATGCTTAACTTGACATAAGGTGTGTTAATGTGTGAACAATTCATTCCATCTTAGGCCACCAAAGTAAGTGACCAGACATGTATCCAGAGCCAGATTATCTGCTAGGCTACTTAGGCTACAGTCTACTCATGCTTAAGACGGGGGCCTCGCGCTTTGAACCAAAACAATGTAAGGAGTTTTCTATGGGCAACGTAGCGCAACGAAGAGACAAACTCTGTACAAATCGACACTACAGCAATGAGGCGTGTTGATTAGTGCTAATTAAATGCATTTAATGTTAATTTGCAGTCCAAGAGAAGAGTCTTTTTGGAAATTTACCACTGGAATGACTGACTCGGCAACTGAGCCAGTCATTCTAGTCATACATCTTAAAAAATATTCTTATAAGGGCCAAGTATAGCCACCATATCTGTCAAGTTGGAAGCTGTGACACCAGCCGAAATTAGTGCAAGGACTCCTATCGAAACAATGTGAATCGCCACTAGGGTCAACACACGTCCATCCCGAAAACAACGATCAGATACTGAATAAAATTCTATCAGAAGTGAAAGTGATCAAGGAAAGTTACGCACACTTACAAAAGCAGATAAATGAGCTGAAAAAGGCAAATCCGGCAACCCAACTATACTGGGGTCATGGTGCTCAAACAACAAGTGGTCTCAGAAAACCGAGAATAGCTGAAAGCAATCACAATAGGATGTACACAAATTACTGCACACGGAATGACGTCACAATTCCCCAATTTCTGACTACCATATCAACCAGTCCAGCCAAGAGCACTATGAAGCCCATACAAAACAATGTGATATGACACGAACTACAAATTCATCGGCGGGAGACATACATCAAATCAGGAAGTTATAGAGATGCGATCAAGAATGGATCAGCCAATCAAAATAACAAAACACAAACTCCACATGGAGGTAGACAAACGCATCCAACAGAAAATGGTGAACATTGTCCCAAATACAGAGCGACAAAAATGTCCTTCTGATTGGCAGTTCTAGATATAAAAATTGAGCGCACGTTACATATCAACACCAAATATTAGTGTCACCATCAGATCACAAGCAGTTAATTAGTTTCAAAATATTCAACAGCATACCTGCATAGTTTTCTGGAATATGATAGTTAGGGAGTTCAGAGAACATGGAAAGCTCCATGACCGAAGTGGTATCGCTGAACAGCATTCCATCAACCATAAACATGAGTGAACTATAGATTGACGAGTACAACCTACCGCTGAACAGCATTGCATCACCCATAAACATGAATGAACTGCAGCTTGAGGAGCACAACCTCACGCTGAACACCATTTCTTCAACTATAAACATGAGTGAACTGCAGATGGACGAGTACAATCTCTCGCTGGACAACGGTCCATCAACTATAAACATGCATGAACTGCAGAGTGAGGCATATTGAGGCAGAGTGAGGCATACAACCTCTCGCTGAACAACATTCTATCAACTATAAACTTGAGTGAACTGCGGATTAACGAGTACACCCTCTCGCTGAATAGCATTCCATCAACCATAAACATGATTCTACTGCAGATTGACGAGTACAACCTCTCCCAGAACAGCATTCCATCAACCATAACCATTAGTCAACTGCAGATTGACGAGTACAACCTCTCGCTGAACAGCAGTCCATGAACCATAAACATGAGTGAACTACAGTTTGACGAGTGCAACCTCTAGCTGAAGAGCAGTTCATCAACCATAAATATAGGTGAACTACAGATTGACGAGTACAACCTCTCACTGAACAGAATTCCATCAATAGGAGTGGAACTGCGACATACTTAGTGATCACGGGTTTAACGAATCAGAATGGAGTACATGGATCACACAATAAAAAGAAAGAATCCTTGTCCGATGCATCTACAGAATCCCCAACTCAGACAGCCCAGACAATCATAGTCTGTTAAATCTGCTAAACTAGGTTGAAGCGGTTTATACTGACTACATTCTTATTGTAGGGGATGTCAACATTCCATAGATTAACTGGAGCACGGTACCTTCATCAACGGAGGAAACAGCATTTCTTAGTGCTGCCAGGAATATGTTACTACAGCAACAAGGTAGGATGGCTACACAACATAGAATAAATCAGACCTCACATATTTTAGACATAACATCAAAGAACAACCAAACTATCATCCGCGAAATAACCCACTTACCTCCACTAGGTAAATGTCAACAGAACATTCTACAAATCTCACTACATCCCAACATCTTAAACACAAGCAAACAAACAGCTAAGCCAAAGCTACTGTTGAACATGTGATGGTATAATGAAATGAGAACATATTTAGGAATGACTGACTGGGATCATCTGAATGGACTTAACGCACCAGAACCTTGGTACTTTCTACACAAAACTGATCACAATGAATAAGCAGTACATTTGTACATCCAGACAACATGGTACGAATAAACATCTCTGGCTTGACCCTACTATAATACAATCACTAAAATGTAAATATCGGGCATATAACAGATACAATGAAACAAAGAAAACCACAGATTACACGCGTTACAAAATTGCTAGAAACAAAATGATGGCGTGCATCAGTAAAGTGCCAGCAAGAGAAATGCAAAAGGCTGTTGTAACTATGTCAAGAGTAAACCGGTCCAACGTGAATTAATTATCAAGATATATAACTCGGCAAATGGAACTATGGCTACAGACGATAAAGAAAAATCTAATAATTTTAACAAGTTTTTTCAAGTAGGCTCACTTAAAAAATAGTCATTCTACACCATTCATTAGCCCCAGATGCAATGGTATTGTATTAAAGGAAATAATAATAATAATAATAATAATAATAATAATAATAATAATAATAATAAAAGCAATGGCCCTGAGGAAATCCCGATGAGAATGCCATTGGGCATACATTTAGCAAATCTCTATAAGAAGGCATATTATCTGACATATGAAAAATGGGCAATGTGTTCTGCACACATAAAACGGATCCAAAATCGTCTCAAGTGACTGCAGACCAAGCAGTCTTAGCTCTATCTTGTGTAAGATCCTGGAGTCATTTAGAAAGGACAGCATTGTAGATTTTCTGGAAAGAGCCAATCTAATTACCAAATGTCAGCATGGATTCCAACATAATGGATCATGTAAAACTCAACTACTAGAGTACTTCGAAGATATAACAGCCAACCTTGATTTAAATGAACTTGCCGATGCAGTATATTTAGACTTCTTAAAATTATTCGATACTGTGCCACAACAACGAGTCTAAAGATAACCCAGAAGCTATGGTATAGGTGATACTCTAGTAAAATGGATAGGAAACTACCTATGTAATAGAAGACATGGCAGAAAGATCAATGATGCAACACCAGACTGGGTAGAGGTGGCCAGCGGTGTGCTAAAAAGAAGTGTCCTGGGATCTATACTCTTTCTGATATATACATAGATGATCTACCAGACCTACTAACCTGCCACTGCAAAGATATTTGCAGATGACACACAATATATGGCAACCCAACTACCAGTAAGATTCAAGACAACATAGACAACGTATGTACGTGGTCGCATACAGGGCGGCTTTCCTTCAACACAGATACAACGAACATATGTTCTATATTTCGGCAGGAATAACCCACACACTATATATACTATATGACAGATATGCCAGATATGCACCTTGTATCAGAGGTAAAAAAAGACATGAGAGTGCATATTGATAGAAACCGCTCTTTTGATATACATATAGGAAATATTGTATCCAAAGCAAACAGCACATTATGACTAATTAAAATAACCTTTACCAACATAGACGCATCTGCAGTTACGCTCTTGTACAAGTCTCTAGCGAGACCTATTTTCGAATATAGCAGCTCAGCATGGTCGCCAAGACTAAAAGGACAATTACAACTATTAGAAGGAGATCAATACCGCACAACAAAACCTGTTCTGCAAATCAACTAGTTACAGTGGAAAGACTTGAAGCTTTAAATCTAATGTCATTGAAGTATAGATGGTTTCGAGGGTTGGTTGAGCTGTCACCTTTTTACACTAATCCATAATGTAGAAGATTACTAGCATACCCTTCTTCGAGGGGTAGTAAGCAATCCTTTGCTTTATTATTACCAGTTAGATATGTGTGGAGGGCGATACATAGTCATAGTGTGAGTGGGTTATTGAGGTCGGTTGAGATGTCACGTTTGTAATATGTATAATTCCCTAACCCGTAACATAGACGATTACTAGCATACCCTTCATCGAGGGGAAGTAGGTAATCTTCTGCGTTATTATTATCAGTTAGATATGTGTGGGTGGAAGGCGATACATTGTTATGCAGTGACTGGGGTTGGGTAGGGAACCGTACAGCATGATTAAATTATGTTATATATTCATGCATTGAGCCAGTCTTAAAACATTATTTAACCCATTTAAAATATACACTTCAATCCCTCCTACACTTAGAAAGCTAATATCTGCAAACCCTACCTTTGTACAAATCCATGCCCTAGCTTTACACCCAACCTACTAGGTGTTCAGTATCCCTTAAATCATTTTAAAACTTATTTAAATAATAGCTCTAAAATCAGTTTCGCATAATACCTCAGTCACATCATTCTCTATGTCTATTGCTTAACTTTACATGTTGCTGGATCTCACTCAAAAACATTTGTTTATATTTTAATTAAAGTAATTTTTACATGTATTTCGTTTTTATATTTTTCGCTTATTCATATGTATATTTGTATCATCTGCATATTTATCGCGTGTATACTTTATTGCTTGTATAGTTACTGAAACTTTATTTTATTAAAAAGTTGTGAAATGTGAAATGACTTGTGTTGTTTAATTGAAAACACCCAGAAATAAAATCATCGCATTTAACCCGGCCAAACCCTGATTCAACTTAAACTGGAATTTGTTCTCCAATATTGCTTGGCCGCTCAAGGCCCATTAAAATTGTAATAAGTTGTTTTTATTAACCTAACATGATTGAAAATTGATTCGCTGAACTTTGTGCGCCTCTGACAATCGCTACACGCCATACTGACATCGTTTTAAAGTTTGACTAGTTAATTTGAATATGTTGGTGTATTAACTAACTGATTGTCCTTAGGCTATACATCAACCCATTGTACATTGTCATGGCTACAAAACGCTGAGTTTCAAAAGTTTAATGAACAAGCCATTATACTAACAGTGTCATCTTCCACAATCGTCCTTAATCTATAGCTTGAGCATTTAGAATTAATCTCCCGTGATTGAATGAGTTGCCAGAGTCAGAAAAAGATGTGTCCAGACTTGCAACCTGCCAATAAGCATTACGTTATGCATTACCCTCATTAAACCTTGTGAATCATTATGCTAATTACCATTACGCTCGCCTCCTTGGATGCCTGGAGGCGCCTGATTTAATGAGGGGGTGGAGATTCGTGATTGAATGAGTTCCCAGGAAAAGATGAGGCCAGACACACACCCTGTCAATCATACTTATGCAATACATTAACTCTTGTCAATCAGCATTAAACTAATTACCCTTAAGCTCGACTCATTGGATGCCAGTTGCACGTGATTTAATGAGGGCTGGGGCTTCACGATTGAACGAGTTCCCAGAGTCAGGAAAAGACGAGTCCAGACATGTAGCCTGTCAATCATACCTAATTACCCTCATTAACCCATGTCACGTGTCATTACGCTAATTACCCTTAAGTTCACCTCATTGAATGCCAGGAGGCACGTGACTGAATGAGGAGGACGGGCTTCGTGATTGAACGAGTTCCCAGAGTCAGGAAAAGATGAGTCCAGACATGTAGCCTGTCAATCATCCTTAATTACCCTAATTAACCCTTGCCAATCACTACACTAATTACTCTTAAGGTCGCATCATTGGATGACAGGAGGCACGCGATTTAATGACGAGGAGGGGCTTATGGTCACCCTCTACATCTAACATCCAATCAGAATGGCAGAAAGCTGGAGTCCGATTTTAACACCTTTGCAAAAGGCGGTGAGATCAAACGAAAAAGGGGTCAAAATAGCAAAGGAGAGAACAAAGGGAAGAACAAAAGAAAAAGGTATGAAAATCGGACCCAGCTTACCCCACCTCTACTCACCACAACATACCAGCTACAACAACAGATCATTTATGATGTAGAAGCTCAAGCATAATTATGTTGAGTGATTTGAAACTAATTTCACATGGATGTGTTTTGCTACCTAATATTAAGCTAGACAGCTCAGGTTAAACTAGTTACCAAAATACTAAACACGTTACCGTTATTTATGTTGGTGTTTTCATATGAACATACTCGGATTTTAGTGGCGAAAGCGTTCAGAGAAATACTATTCCAAATTACCACATCAGCTGCAGTACGAAAATTGGTGTCTTACAGTCTTAAGCGATTCTACAATCAGGATGTAAGCACACGAACGAGTAGTGGAACAGGAGCCATAGGATCTTCCAACATATATGTTGTTACATTGTGATCAAAGTTAATTAGACGAAGAAAAAGCTTTTGAATATTTGTGGAACTAATTTAATTACGACTGACTCTGTCTTTGACAACAGCAACATGTTCTGGTCAAAGAGTTTTCTTATAATCGAGAATATCAAGGGCTAAGTGCTAACAGACAGTTGGCTTAGTTTGCCGAGATTTACTGTTGAATGACAGAGGAGTGATATTTATGACGGAATTTGATCTGCTCTCTAGCAGTGAATACAGCATTAACATGGTGTGGTTTTCGAACTCCGATCTCAGATGAAAAGTCGTTCAAATGAGGCTAAGACTATGTATTGATACTGATTTGATTATGCAGATACGGTAGGCCTAATCCTGGCTACAGAAGATCCTCTCGTGGTTCGGGAAAGATGGTATGTCTTTCTTTATCAAAGATTAGAACAACGCTTAGCGAATATGCTTTTATTTAAATTCTAATACTAATATAACAAAGTAGGAAATAAGTCATATTGCAGACTGAAACTAATATTAATTTTGCTTCTTACAAACTTAAATTCCAATCGCTGACTGTTTTTTCAAGAATTGCAAAGACTAACTATTTCTATGTACTGAGCAGATACTACGGAATACGTTTACTGATCTCAGGATCAACGGATGATAAAGTGATCCCACAGCACTGTGGACTACGTCTTATATAGCACAAAATCATGTGCACAGCCATCGCCACATAACAGGAGCAAAAGAGGTAGCCCGGATTCCGATTGGTCGAGTCTCCTTGCTCACCCAATAGAAACCCCCACAAACTCACTCGAATATGTGTGCGTTCGACCCGTTCTAACTGGTTCTCACTGGAACCGTTTTGAAGCATATATCACAACATCTTGTTGATATTGCGCCATACTGACGTCATGATGTTGTGATTCCAAGCATAGTTTTTCATCTTGCTGTTTAGCTTGACAACATGTTCACAGGCGTCTATCTAGATCCATAGGATTCGCTCATACATGGATTGTTTATTTATGCCTTGGTAATATAACGGTCCCAGCAACACATAACCCCATCACTCAGGGATCCATGACCTAACACGTACTGCGGATATGGTCAAGGGAAAATCCGTTTCCCACGCAACATGTGAGTCACCAGCACCTGCCAAAGTTCGATCGTACTAGAGAACCGGTCATTTAACCACTGCCTCTGCTTAAACTATTTCCAGTCATAAGTTCTCAAAAATATCATTTCCTGCTATGACACCGCCGGGCATTGACTCCCTAGATAATCATGATTGTCCCTAAAACAATCCCCTATCGAAACAGTCAATTCCTGGCAGCGTTTTACATACAACCACTAATGCGCATGGCATCAACAGTTATTCAGTGATACAAAACCAGTATTTCATAGAGGCCTACAAGCCATGCTTGGATCTCGGATAAATTGTATAACACCATCATGAAATACGTTCGGCCTTTATAAATACAATAGTTTACGTTTGCTGTTATGATAGTTTACATTTGTTGCTACGAATTGTATTTAAAATAGTTTGTGTTTGTTGCTGCCTAAAGGTGAGTAAATATTTCATTCCATTCTATTCATGCTGTATTTATTAACAATAGCGCCGCTGTCTTCATTATAGACAGGCACCGTTGCTAATGTAATGTCCATCCATTTTTCGACTTTCCTATTCTTCCTACTTGTCTGTTCGTCGGTCCTTAACTCGTAGATCTAAACATGTACAATGTTCCAACATACAGCGTAAAACAGGTTACAGCATCACACGCTCCTGACTAGGTCGCCTAATCTCATATATTTATCTACATATTATTACATAATTAAAAACAAAGTCCAAACTTTATTCGCGTACGCGTTCAAACACACACACACACGCACGCACGCACGCACGCACACACGCACGCACGCACGCACGCACGCACGCACGCACGCACGCACGCACGCACGCACGCACGCACGCACACGCACGCACACACTACATGTACGATTTCCCATAAATGATACATATAAATCAGGATGACGCTGTCGTGACGTAGAAGATATTTATAACTGAGATGATTTCATCTAAAAGACTATTACAAATACTTAGCCGAAGATTTGGACTTCAGGTTCGTCAGGTCAAGCGGTCATACGCAAATAATGTTCAAGACAGGAACTGACACTATTGAGGCTAACTACTTCCTCAAGATCCCCAGATCCGAATCCGGATATCTACAACGTGTACTTTAATGGGGAACCTTTAATGTTGAAATACGTATTATTTTTTCATAGTAAAGTTCCATGTGCAGATAAAGAGAAGACTATTTTTGACAATTTTACCCGGGAATGACTGGTTCAATAAGCGAGCCAGTCATTCCAGTGGTACAATTTCGAAGGCAGTCTTCTCTTAAGACTGCTTAAAGGCTTAAAGGTCTGCTAAAGGTTTTCCTAAAGGAACTCACTACCAGCAGATACATGGATGGCAGGTGCATACTCTGTTCCAGAATTTCAGTACCAGACACATGCCCAAATATGCAAATGCATCTGCACTTGCATTTGAATAAGTTGCAAACATTTGCATTTGCATTTAAATGCAATACCCTGCACTTGGATCCACGTCTGGTCCGTACATGCGGCCATGCATGTGATATGCGCCAATATATGTCATAATATCTTTAGACTAGCTGAAACTCTCTAAAATGATATTTACCAAACAATCTTAATTCATGAATCCATTTTCTCTATCATTTATAAGGCGTCATAATCAACTACGTGACGTGTAGGCTGACGTCATACTCATTACGTCATGAATAACTCGATTTAGTCTTAACCGCAGACGCGTTGTACGAATTGTATGTCTTTACCATTTAATACACATTCTGTTGAATATGTTTAAAGTAATTTGTCTGGGCAACACCCCCCCCCCCAGTCAAATTAGTTTCAAAATATTTAACAGTTTACCTTTATATTTTTCTGGAAATTGATAGTCAGGTAGCTCAGGGATAGATCGATACCAACACGAGCGAGGTATTGGTGGAGCTTAGCAAGAGATGGGCGGGGCATAGCTAAAACGGTAAAGGTCCATTCCTAACGTAAAGTTGATTATGAAGCTAAGCACACCGGTAACGCCATCAAACCCGACAGGCATACAGCAAAAATACTGGATATTTTAAAACTAATCTGATGGGAAGCTGTTGTTTCCATAGGCAGCAACATATTTCAGTCAAATTATTTCCAAAATATCCAACATAATAGTTATTATGTTGAAACTGTTTTTGTTTATTTGGTATTTCCTGTTCATACTGTTAAATGTGTCTAAAACAAAAACACCTTTCAGCAACATCATTTTCAAAATGAACTTCCTTTCTACCATTAGAACTCTAAAAGTTAATCATCTGTAGGCCTATTTAGAGAAAATCTGAACCCGGTGATTACCCCACTCAACGACAATGACGTCACCATTTTGCATGATGGCCAGTCCCTGAGGATAGTTAAACTGTCCATTATTAACACCAAGACTGCCGAATGTAGAGATAAAGCTGCCATCAGCATGAAACACTTGAAGACGATTATTGTCAAGGTCAGACAGAATGACAAACCCATGCTCATCTATGACAATACCTCGTGGACATTTCATCTCACCATTAGCCACTCCAGAGGTACCAAATGTAAATAAAAATTCTCCTTCAGAAGTAAACACACTGACTCTGTCGTTACCACACTCTGTCACGTACACACGGCCAGTGTTCATAGCAACAGATATATAAACTGGCTCGTACAATTCTCCTGATGCGCTTCCTTCTCGTCCAAACTGGCGGATAAACTCACCAGTTCGCGTGAATACTTGAACTCTGTTATTTCCCCAGTCACAGATATACATGTTATCTAACATGTCTACAGCCACGCCTACTGGACCATTAAACTGTCCTTTGTTTGATCCACGTTTACCGACTGTATACTTAAACTGACCGTCTCGATTGCACACCACAATACGATGATTCATGTAGTCCGGTATGATGATGTCCTCGTGACTGTTTACAGCAAGTCCTATCGGAATGGAAAACTGTCCTTCACCCTGACCATGTGTTCCGAATGCTTTGATAAACACACCGTCATCACTGTAAATCTTCACACGGTGATTGCCGGCGTCCGAGACATAAAACCTGCCTCCTGCATGACTTACAGCCACACCTTGAGGATAGCTAAACTGATTCACACCATCGCCTTTGTCGCCACCTATAATAACCCGCGCATGACGCAGCACTGCAAAAGCAATAAACATCTTATTAATGGATTATACCATCAATTCACGGATCACTCACACATAGCACGTTTGAGCTTACTTTTTTCTAATCGCGTGAACAATATCATATTTATTTATTTATTTATTTATTTTAATTTGCTAGCCACACAAGTTTGGTAGATTTGCAGAGATCCCGAAATAAAATTAATTTAATAACATCAACTTGCTACATTCGTTTGAGAGATGTTCAAGCACACTGGCAACAAGCAGTGACAAATATCAAATAATAAACCACTTATGATAATACATTGAAATCTATATTTGCAAACTATTTTCACTCTATTATTTACATATTTTTATGTTGTATAGTCAATATTGTAATATTATATTGTGTGTTGTATCAGACAGACCAAGTCTCGCGCAACAACTCTGCTCAAACTGCCTCACTGAGAGGTTCGAGGCCAATGTTTTAAGCGATACAAACACAGGTGTAAGACAGAATTGACTAGAAACATCTTTCCATCTAGAATAATAGATGATTGAAACAATTTATTAAAATCCGTGGTCACTGCACCCACCGGGGTTCATGCACCCGCCGTGGTCACTGCACCTACCGTGCTCCCTGAACCAATCGTGGTCCCTGAACCCACCGTGGTCCCTGAACCCCTCGTGGAAGTCGGCAACTGAAAACAGAGAGCTGTGCCCTTGGCATAGGCAGCTAGGCCATCAAATAGCCAAGTATTATATATATATATATATATATATATATATATATATATATGTATTTTATTTTATTGACGCACTGGCAACGTGCGGCTTCAATGTCCACATGCTATCCAGCCGACAGTCCTGCACCCATTAGTTTAATTTGTTGATCACCATCTCCCGGTCGGGGGATCGAACCGCCATACTGCAACTCCGCATAGCATCAGCAACCAGACATCTTTCCACTGGACCACCGCGCCAAGACTAAAACGTCTAGGTTTGGCCGACCAGTTTTCACATGTCTGATATACTGACACACTGACGATTCATATGGGACTATCTGTGGATGTACCTGCCACGATTCAATCCTTGGCATTTAAGCATATTGTACTCTGACTCCATCACGGCTCTGGCAGTATATGTATTTTATTTTATTGACGCGCTGGCAACGTGCGGCTTCAATTTTCACATGCTATCCAGCCGACAGTCCTGCACCCATTAGTTTAATTTGTTGATCACCATCTCCCGGTCTGGGGATCGAACCGCCATACTGCAACTCCGCATAGCATCAGCAACCAGACATCTTTCCACTGGACCACCGCGCCAAGACTAAAATGTCTAGGTTTGGCCGACCAGTCTTCACATGTCTGATATACTGGCACACTGACGATTCATATGGGACTATCTGTGGATGCACAAGTGCGTACGTACGTGCGTGCGTGTTATCTTGCCAATATTGTAAAAAAGTTAAATTGTTTGTTGTTGGCTAGTACATCTATATATATATAATGTATCAGACATGCCAATTATCATGCATTGTGCGTGAGTCACATGCAGTGCGCCCTGCTCTCCCACTCTCAACCCGGATGGATGTCCTAAATCTCGACACAATTATTCATGTTGCTAGAATTATGAAAATATGTGTCAAAAATGCATTAATCCGGCCCTTAGATTCAAAGATATTTTCGGAAAATATGGAAATTTTGAACTGAAATATAAATACACAAATTTAATTTGACAAATAACACGCTCTGATTGCCCCAAAATTACACCAGCCAGACGTCTAGATATGGACGTCTAGATCTGCTAAATTTCTTGGGGGCAGAACTACGCTTCTAATTTTATCACCTTATTGAAAGGAAATTATTATTAGGCAGCGAGATCGAATCTCTGGAAGACTACAGTGATTGTTCCCTTTATTATTACTCACGTTCCATAAGGTTAAGAGCGTATTGCGAGTCTGTCTGTCTGTCTGTCTGTCTGTCTGTCTGTCTGTCTGTCTGTCTGTCTGTCTGTCTGTCTGTCTGTCTGTCTGTCTGTCTGTCTGTCTGTCTGTCTGTCTGTCTGTCTGTCTGTCTGTCTGTCTGTCTGTCTGTCTGTCTACCTGCATACCTGTCCACACAATCAAACAACATATCATAGAGAACCGCTTAATGAAACTTGGTTTATGTATTACGTAATGATTTCTCTTCATAGTCTAATGTTTATTTTGTATACACTTATCTACTATAAGGGAAACATGGGATATTCCATGCACGAAGGTTCAGTATATGTGTCCATGCTATGTATTACCTGGTGGAAGACATGATGTATGTTTGCAATAATCAATGTCCTGATTGTGACCCACACATTCTCGGCCACCATTAGTAGGAGGTGGGTTGGTACATGCTCTGAGTCGCTTTCTGTGTCCGTCATCACATGCCTTTGTACAGTCACTCCAGGAGCTCCATGGTGACCAGTTACCATGTACTGAATCAAGAACAGATGCTTTTACCTAGATAGATTTGACAATACCAGGGCTGGAGCAATTGCTAAATGAACTAGGCGGTCACCTAGAGCGGCAGGGTTTACGTAGGAGTTCAGAAAATGCTAATGTATATACAACAGTAATCTAGTATATGGTTATTAATAGCAGTGTCTTGCAATGCAGTATCGGTAATTTATGTATAGCTGATAAATTTGTTTATTATATAAACATGGGTTTCAACCTGTTTACTATTTTTTCGATAAGAGCAAATGTGTAATATTCAACGGCTATTAGGTGCGTGAATCTACTTAAATTGTCCAATTAAAACAACGACTGATGGGCTACAGCAAGCGATGCATCCTGAAAATCAAACATGAAAAATAACATCAAAGTTACGCGCGTGACTATTGTAAAATATATAAAAGTTTCAGTTTATATGATTAATACTTAAATAGGATGTGAAATTCCAATTAATGTCACTATTATCAACCTCATCGAAAATTCTTATATTGCATTCGCTAAAGCTTGTGCACAGTTTTAGTTTTCGACTCGCTTGATAACAGTGATATTAAATGGGACCGAGTTTCTGATCCTGTTTATCAATCGCTTGCAAGTCCGATGCAATTCGTAAATAACCAATCCACATTATCGGTGTAGAGCAGTGTAATGGAAACACGGCACTCATACACTTTGAGGACAACTCAAGTACTTTGTCTAGATAAGTAGCATATACATAACACTAATCACAGGCCTGTCGAAGCAGAAGAGAGGGAGGGCAAGAGAGGGAGGGCGAGAGAGAGAGAGAGAGGGAGAGCGAGAGAGGGACAGCGAGAGAGGGAGAGGGAGAGCGATAGAGGGATAATGAGAGATATAGAGGGAGCGAAGGATAGCGAGGGAGCGAGGGAGGGAGAGGGATAGCGAGAGAAGGAAAACAAGAGAGAGAGAGAGAGATAGGGAGAGCAGGAGGAGTTAGAGGAAGAGAGGGAGAGGGGGGGGAGCGAGAGGGAGCGATCGAGGGAGTGAGCGAGAGAGAGAGTGTAGGAGGGAGGGAGCGAGCGAGCGAGCGAGCGAGCAAGCGAGAGAGAGAGAGAGAGAGAAGTCATGAAAGACTACATTGATTTTTTCGTTTATTATTAAGCTTCCGAATCAGAGTCCTGGAAGATTACTGTGCGTATTTCTTTTATTATTAGGCTTCTGAGATAGAAGCGCTGGAAGATGGCAGTGAATATTTCATTTATTATTAGGCTTCTGAGAGAGAAGTTCTGGAAGACTATCGTGATTGTTTCCTTTGTTGTTATTCTCACCCAGCAAGAGGCAGCGTGTGCCGCGATCAGCTTTGTCTATGTGACTCTGCATCTCTATCTGTGTATGTCTCTCTGTCTGTCTAGCTGTCTATCTATCCGTCTGTCTGTACATCCCCACCCATCTGCTCATCCATCCATATGTCCGTTCATCCATCTGTCCCTCCACCCATCTGCCCATCCATCCATCTGTCCGTCCATCCATCTGTCCATCCATATGTCCGTCCATCTGTCCATCCTTCGCTGTGTTATAATCTATCTGTTCGTGTTCAATTTGTCTGCCAATCCACACACACCCCATATAACGCCATCAACACACCCGACACCCCCCCCCCCCAACCCCCACCCCACCTGCTTGCCAATCTCTGTCAGGAATTGTACCTCCAACCATTTTAATACCGAACACTTTTAAGTAAAATTTAAATTTTGTCATAGAATATACTCAATATAGACATTTTCTGGCCAGGTAAAAACTAATTTTTATAAGATTTACAACTGGAATTACTGGTTCTGTTATCGAGCAAGACATTCCAATGAAAACATTTAAAAACTAGTCTACTCTTGGCCTGCAAAAATATATTTCATAAGACCACTGCACACACCAATTTGGGCTGGATTAGCACTGAAGCGTTACAGGGCTTCCATCACCCCGCCCCCCCCCACCCCCATCCCTATTATTTTCAGTGGCGGTGAGGGTCGGTTGAGGAGCAGTGAAGGGGTGTGTGCTACAAGAGTACACGGTTTGAATGTAACCCCCTTCATATCTGGAATCCAATTATTTTACATTTCACTGCAAGAATAGAGGAAAGTAGTTGGATTTTAATAAATTGGATTCTTTTGCCTTTGGGAAATGGAGAATGAAAATCAACATGTTTTGTACAAATGTTGGAATCAATTTGAAACTTTGAAACGTGTTTAACATATTGAACGTACTTTTCCAACGAGCTGTTGTTGCCATAGCTCCCAGTTAAATTAGTTTAAAATATTCAACAAAATGTCTATTAAATTGTAATAGTACATGTATGTCCTGGCCCCAGATTTGTACTATTGATGTAAACTCATGATTTCTTTCAATGAAACTTGGTAAAGCGTCTCATTTTCAAAGATTTTTTTCAGAAGATTCAGTGGTCTTGAGAAATGTCCATTTGTAGGCCCTTTTTGCATACAGCTCAGTACGGGATCACTGCATTAGCACAGTAACTGATCCGGCTGGATCACTGCGTTAGCCCCGTAACTGATCCGGCTGGATCACTGCGTTAGCACGTTACATAATATTGATTCTGACCTCATCATAGACGGGTGTAATGTCATGATGACGTCATCAACTCAAGTGGCGGAGTGTTGTCATTCATGATAATAGTTCTTGTCACGTGCGTATCACAGTGTGTATATGTGTAGATACAATGAAGGGTGTATTGCTAGCCATTCCCGGCCCATTTATTGTTCCATATCACCTTTTTCCTACGCTCCCTCAATACTTTTCTCCAGTTGGGATCGAATAAAGCTTGATTTACAGAAATTCATGTTTAAAGGTAGCTATGCAGGCGATGTGTTGGTCACTTTGGTGCTGATTTGACTATGTGTTGTTGTCGCCTATGGCAGAGGCAGTGCCCGGTCAGGGTAGGTTCAAAATGGTGAACGGGTTGTTTATGCTTAAGTATAAATTTGTGTTTATGTAAGTCGTCTCCCCTAAATATACCCTCTATTCTATATTTTCTGCTACTGTTTATTTAGATAAACACGGGTGTTGTTTTGTTAATTTAGGTTTCTAATGGGCCGTTTGTCCTTTGTTGACTAATTTGGTCCGGGATGGTAAGTGTATTCTTGCTGGGTGTTCATTTGTGGGCCGGGAGAAGTTTGTCTTCGGGGTTTTTACCAGTGGAATGACTGGCTCAGTTATTAAACTGACCACTCCGAGACTGCAGGTGTACATTCTCCGAGCCTATGGCTGTTTTTGGCCAGTGTGGCATGACGGGGTTAATGGGTGTGGTGGATGTACAGATGGACTAAATATGGGGGGGGGGAATTGTAAATAACACTAAAACGGGGTCTTTGGGATGGGGTTTGGCCAAGAAACGGGTCGGGGAATTATATATGGGTACAGACAATGGCAATTGGGGAGTGGTAGGCGTACACATGGGGTTTGTTATGAAATACTGAGTGTGCTTTTAAATTTTGATCTTATTTTTGTATATTTTACAGCGTACAAAGAATTGCGGTTTTCGTGGGATGTCTTGGATTGGTATCCAGACTTATTCTAAATTAAGAAGAATTAGTTTTAGTTGAAATTTATGGTGTAATATAGGCCACTTTGACGTGAATTTATAGAGCTCAATCTAATTTTGCCGTTATGAATCTATCGGTGGTCTGTTTGATGTGTGTACGTTCGTAGGAGATATAGGGTGGTTGTAATAGGCGTGACGTTTGCATGTGTACGTGGTGTGTGGGTAAATATATAGGTGTGTGCGTGCATGCGCGGGTGCGTGCATGTATACAGGTGGTGTAGATTGGTGTGTGTGGGTGCGTGCGTGGGTGCGTGCATGTATACAGGGGGTGTGTGTGGGTGGGTGCGTGCAGCTGGGTGACTGTGTAGCTTATAGTGTATGTAAATGGATAAGATACGGTAATGGTGAGACGTTTTCATTTAGTTTTTCGATGACTTTTGTTAAAGTGTATCGGGAGACTGGGTGTATTGGGGAAATTAAATGAATAACTCAACTAATAATTTCTCTTATTTCATACACAGATGGTCGTAAGATCTGGCTTCTAGGGTAATGGTTTTACAGGTCTATACTGCAATATGGGAAAATATCATGTAGTAAGCCATTAGGTGTGTAATTTTGGACACCCTTTTGGTCGCTAGTCTGGGGCTTTTGCAGGCCCCACCTATATGGCTGCGGTTTTGTTTCTGGTGTTGTTGCACCATATTCATAAGGCGCACACTGATTTCCTTAAAAATCATTGGTTCAGTTAAGCTTAGCCTAAAACTAGGTGGGCTCGATACAGAATCTAGTTTTCATTTAAGAATAGTACAAGCAGCTGTAATTGGATGCGATTTCCTGATAACTCAGAGAATTGTTATTGATTCAGGAGCAGTTTAATTGAGATTTGCATGTAAAGTCTCTGTGCAATTCTTGCCAATCCGGAACACATTTCCACGCATCTGTTTAGCTGAGGCATTATCAACTGTAAATATTGATGCACGTTCTGAAATGTCGGTGTGCAACCTTATATGGCATGGCGTTAGATGGATATATTGGTGTGCTATGGCATGACGATGAGCTTAGAGGAGGATATGATAGGGTATCTAAGCTACGAAATGGGCCTAGATCACCATTGCGTAAGTTACATCTCGCGTGAGCAACTTTCTTAAAACAGAATTGGCGAAGTTCACAAAAATGGACACAGGTGACTCATATGACATGCACGCTGCCTGCTAAAACAACAAGACACCAGTGTTACACTGACGCGACATTGGCGAAATTATTGACGTTATGCATTTGCAATTGCAAATCTAGATTTGTATCACGATCACAATGACCTTGACCGCAAAAGTCTGGACATTTTTATACTGCTCCTACTGTTTGAGGTAAATGAATGACCATACTTAGTTCCAATAATTTGGCCAATTCTGAAATAAAGGCAAAATCAGCTAGGCAGAAGAATCCACCGGCAACTGTTAGTCTGCATTTTATACAAGTCAAATGGTACAATGAGCTTGAACTTTGACCAAAATTCCAGTGTGATTGATCCCCTGATACAAAAAAACATGTTTAGTACTATTAAGGTGACGCTATGCCGATATATAAGACGATATGTTGAGCTAAATCAAAAACCTAAACGTAGAAATAGTTTTATACCAAGTTCACAATGACCTTGAAATGCGACCTTATGGCCTCAATATCATTGTGCTCAATCCGATCGATATAAGGACGCATGTGCAAAAGCTTAGTCCCAATAGGATGACGCCATACGAAGATATAGGACAGTATGTTGATCTAAACCAAAAACGTGACCGCAAAATTGAGTGTTATACCAAGTTCAAAGTAACCTTGAAGTTTGACCCCATGATATCAATATCATTATGCTGCATATAAGGAAGCAGATGCCCAAGTTGATTCCCAATAGAGTGAACCAATCCTGAGATATAAGACAATATATTTAACTAAACCAAAGACTTATTCGTAAAAAAAATAGTTTTATACCAAGTTAAGAGTGACGTTGTAGTTTGGTCTAATGGCTTTAATATAATTATACTTCACCCCCTTGATATAAGAAAGCATATTCTCTAAGTTTGGTCCCAATAAGGTGAACTAATCCTGGAATATAAAACAATATGTTGATCTAAACCAAAAATGTATTTGTAAAAATAGTTTTATACCAAGGCCACAGTGACCTTGAACGTTGACATCATGGCCTCGATATCACAGTGGTAAATCCCAGCTATAGAAGGAAGCGTGTGTCCATGTTTAATCCTAATGAGGTGAAATCGTGCTGAGATGTGCTTCATCTCATTGATATATGTAAGCATATCTCACAATAGAGTGAACCAATCCTTAGATATAAGACAATACGTTGAACTAAACCAAAGATTTAACCGTAAAATAAAGATTTGTATACTAAGTTCAGAGTGACCTTGAATTTTGACCTCCTGGCGTCAATATCATTATGCTCAATCCTCTTGATATAAGGAAGCAGGTTTTCTAAATTTAGTCCCAATAGGGCGAACGGATCGTGGAATATAAGACAATGTGTTGATATAAACGAAAATCTTAACCGTAAAAATAGTCTACATATCATCCAAAATGGAGAGCTCCGATCTCTCTCTTTCTCTCTCAATTATGTGACGTCATAATCCATTACGTCACTGGGTAGCTGACGTCATAATAATGACGTATTTAGCTGCATTGTGAACATCGAAAAGTCCGTCAAGCGTACGAATTGTATGTCTTTGATGGATCAACAAGTTAATAAGCTTTCTGTTGAACATTTTGAAACAGCAACAGCCCGCAGTAAAACTAGTTTCAAAATATTCAACAGCTTACTTTATACCTACAATTTACTTAGATTCTGGGGGAATTTCGGTTTTAAAGTTTCACATCGATTGCAACGTGTGTAAATAGTAGGGGCGTGGCCTATCTAGAAATGACACCCTCCATTTATAAAGTAATAGTGGGCGTGGCCAATCTAGAAATGACACCCTCCATTGATAAAGTAATAGTGGGCGTGGCCTATCTAGAAATGACACCCTCCATTGATAAAGTAATAGTTCGCGTGGCCTATCTAGAAATGACACCCTCAATTGATAAAGTATTCGGGTTGTAGACGTCTATTAAAATACCAGCAAAAATTGCGTGGGTTATGCAACAAGGATGTTAGCGTCTCTCGTTCAAACCAACATCATCTGAATAATGTCATAATATTTAAGGGAGCGCTCCAGTAATAGTAGTGGAAGAAATGAACGGAAAGATGAAATTGCATTTTTAAATCTTCCTCTGCAGACTCTCGGGGATTATTTACGCATCTAAATACCATTTTCATGAATGAAACACGCAGGTCAACTCAATTATCTGTGAAATTGTTGCTGATTCTATGCCTAAGGAATATGTTACCTTTCTTCAACAACCGTCGTGACGCCGTGATGAAAAGTCAACCTCTACAGTATGAGTTCTAGGGCTTTGCTGAATTAACATCTTAAGAAACATGATACCGACTTACCTTTCATTTCCCATGGCGAGGGGACTGCTTTCTGTAACGTGTCCTGGTGATCTTTCAATACTGAAATCGAGAAATAGATTACCACATTTCATTTTGAACTGACAAAATCTGATCAAGACAAATGAACAAGAATCAAGAATGTTGTGGCTGGTAAGAGTTATACAATGATGTGCAGTGATTTACTTCCCAGGCGGGCAGAGGTACCAGGGGTTAAGACATTATTTAGAATTACATTACTAGTATCATGGTCTAGAGACTGGTTAATGAAATTCACTCCGCCACCACCCCCCCCCCCCACCAGAAATGTCAAGTCCTAAGATTAGGGACTGGTCACCCAGAATCCACTCACTGACAGAATGACAGAGTCGGATGAGCAAAGTGTCGCACTGGATGAGACCAGTATTATAAAGGACTTGGGTGTCCACATGGACAACAATCGCAACTTCCACAAGCATGTCGAACTATCTGTAAATAAGTCCAACCAAATGGTTGGTCTAATTAGGCGCTCTTTTCGTTATTTAGACAGTGAGATTTTCTCATTACTGTAAGTCGCGTGTAGGACCGTTACTGGAATATGCAAACTCTGTCTGGTGCCCACGTCAGATCAGACATAAACCTGGTCGAAAATGTACAAAGACGTGCCATTAAACTTCCACCTGGTATGAGAGACTTGGCGTACGAAGACAGGCTACTCATCCTCAGATTGCCATCACTCAACTACAGAAGGCTACACGGTGATATGATAGAGAGCTATATATATATATATATATATATATATATATATATATATATATATATATATATATATATATATATATATATATATATATATATATATATATATATATATATATATATATATATATATATATATATATATTCCAAATGGAACACACACCTTCCAGGGATGGAGCCAGAATCCTCTCAGGTAACCAGAGGTCTTGGGCTCAACCTACACACATTCCAATGCAGCACATCGCTGCATCAACACTTCTTCTGTAACATAGTGGTAACCCACTGGAACACCCTAAGAGAAGACGTCGTACATGCTCCGTCCTTAAACTATTTCAAGAATTGCCTTGGAAAGCTATGGTCGCACCTGCTGTACAGCACACCTTTCCAGATACCGTACTAGCTATTATCTTGCCTCCACCATCTTCTCACTCACCAACAGTTTACTAAAGGCAGACTGGTAGGGATTGTTCGTCAGTCTGTGTTAAGATACCAAACATACCTGGCAAGTCAATTATTACTTTCTATCTCAATTAGTATTGCAAATAAACTTCATATTCAATGCGCCTGGTGTTGGTAGGGATTGTCCTATCATTGCCCACCAAGAGCATGCGATAAATGTTCTTAGCGTAAATGTTGTAAAGCGCCTTACATACTGTAAAGAACCTCGCGCTGTGTCCAGAATCGCTCCGTATATAGTGAATCAAAGTACGTCGAGCAATCACCAGACATGGTAGAAATCGTTTCAACCAGTTCCATTTTCCACCCCAATCTCTAAATAATGTAGATAGTGTGGATCCTTCGATACACGCTTCAAAGAAAAAACTACGAATGAGAGAATAATCTAGATCTGAAGCTGTTTATTTTATACTGGCATGTCCGCATCCTACAATCCACACATCGGTGTTCCTAAAAACATATGAATGAGAGAAGAAGACACATCTGAAGCTGTTTATGTTATACTGGCATGTGGGCATCTTACAATCCATGCAGTGCTGTTACCCCTATATGCTCACCTAAGTTAAATACGTCGATCATAAAATGAGCTCAGTGGTGATTATTCTGCCAGCCTCCTCCCTTTCTTTCTAATGTATAGCAGTTTGAGTTGCCATGTTTTATCTTCTTTTTTTAAGGAATCAGAAACGTACCTACAATACAGTGCGATAGATAGCACTGAAAGTTCCCACAGCCATATAGGTGCCACCTGGAAATGTACCAGGCTAACTCACAAAAACGGGCGTAAAAGGGCACCAAATGGCTGTACAGGTAACCCAGGTCCATAGGCCCTTCCCAGG
The DNA here is from genome assembly GCA_034401795.1 of Chaetoderma sp. LZ-2023a. NCBI lineage: Eukaryota > Metazoa > Mollusca > Caudofoveata > Chaetodermatida > Chaetodermatidae > Chaetoderma > Chaetoderma sp. LZ-2023a. The sequence goes on along the minus strand of CM067361.1, from coordinate 12,605,770 downwards.
CATAATTACAATACCTTAAAACAGACAAAGCAATAATTTTCGATACCTATAAAAGATAAAAAACAAAATATCCAGTCAAAATTTGATCTTCAAGGGAGACACTGATTTAAGTCCTTGCTGACCCAAAAATCGCCTTTATTTAATTACATGAGATGGTAGGCGATCGTCTAAGACCTTGTTGACCCCACGCATTTCAATTATTCATCTTTTACCTGACAAAATTCCAAGAAACCTACCTTAAAACAAATTTACCAGTGACACTTAATACAATTCTAATAGTAAGCATATCCAACATAGGGCCTGCTTTAATAATAAATTACCAAATCGATTTATCTCCACTCAGAAACCATTGACTAACCATTGTGCACTCTTCACCTTTTTCAATATCTTACCATCTGTACAAAAATAAGCAATTTTGAAAATTGTGTTACTGCTTCCAGAATGCATTTCACTCAAAGTAAATCTGAGTTGTTGACCCTGCAATACCAGTAGTCCGTATTTCTACTGACCACCGGGTCAGACTTCACAGCTGTATATGGGTGTACTAAACTCATCATTCGGTATTGGATGTCGTTTTATTGGCCACTCACATATAGCTGTATTCGAGTCATGACATTGTTTAAGGTGCTTCCCGAAGGGTTGCGTTGCTTCCCCGAAGGGTTTCTTAAATAAGTCAGCAGCAAGCAAGCAGAGGCACCAGTGTCTTCACACGAACAATGGCATTTCTCCAGGGTGGGTTGATTGCGGCTCAACCATAAGCCCAACTCGGCTACCACACGGAGCCTTCCTCGACTGAATTTCTCTCTCCTGAACTAAACTAACCATCATCCTTTTTGTCAATTTACTAGCAAATACAGGCATACATACACTGGTAAACATAGAGGCAAATTACGAATCTAGACACAATGCTTAGATTGGTTGATTATGTTTAACAGACAATAAGCCTAACATAGAATAACAGAAGATCACTGTACATTTCCCAGGGCTCACCGTCCTAGGAAACATGGGCAATTTCCTTCGCTCCTTGCCTCTCCACCCAGGAGTATAAATGGGTACAAGTGTAAAAGCTGGGGAAGTTACCAATACTAGATTGGAATAAAAAAATAATAGATGTGTCCTGAATGAATACTAAATAACAGATGTGTCCTGAATGGGACCTGGAATCAGGGACTCGATATACGCCACTTAAACCGATAACTTCTTTTCTCAATGGCCTAGTTTCAAAGCCCATCCGAGTTCCAATTTCTATCATCTGTACATTTTCCCAACCCACGATTCCAAAATCTTACTCTCCCACTTCCTGGTTTAGATTTGCATACGCCCTATTACATTTATTTACTGTTCACCAACCCAGTTATTAGCCGAAAACCAATCCCAAATCTAGCATCATTTACATTCCTCCTTCCGGTATTTAAAACAACTATATGCCCCTCCCATCAGCCAACCAATCTAAGCAGCAGTTACTATCAACAATATTTCCAATCATCACTGCCTTACATGACACATGCTGTCAGATACAAGAATCTCACAGAAGAAACATTGACATAATCACGCTATGTAATAATCATGCGACTCATTAATACAGCAGTGGTGGTGATTGACTGAGCACCTGATAAGCAGTTGGACTAAAAGCTGCCTCTATCAGGGATACCAACAGCACCCAATCAACCCTGACAAATATAGGTATTTATGCACGATTGGCAGCAAAAGCTCAGGGTCATAACTCCAAGTATGTACAGACAGAAAAATAAATATAAGCCGAGTACTTGATAAGCAGTTCGACTGAAAATCGCTGCCAACAGAGATAGCAACAAGCGGCAATCAACCCAGACAAATACAAATGTGTACATATCATGATGAGAACGTATACACCTTCTAATTCAAGCTACGTGTAGTAAGACAAACAGGCAGTAATGGGCGTACTATAAACTTTGAATTCAATACGTTTCTGGTAAATCTGTTACCTCTTGAAAAGTATTTGACATGATACCCAAGGCCAGATGCTATTGTTCTCCTATCAAAATGATTGATGGGTTAAGTGCAATTGTTGGAGAACAATAGCGTCCAGTCGGCCCCCTTCAGTCAAAAAAATGATTGATGTGTACACAAGGTCAAGTACAAATCGTTCTAAATGAGCGGGTAGATGCTATTGTTCGTGCATGTGTCCGCTCTAAATGTCCGGCTAGACGCTATTGTCTGTTATGAAATTTGCATAGATTAATGTGTTTTTAAATAGGTGATGAATGCATAACGTATTAATTAGGTGGGCGGCGGCGGCCAACTCCCCCCCCCCTCGTGGTTAAAAAGATATAACTCAGTCATTTAATTTTCAAAAAAATTAGATGGGAGTCTTTTAATTATTACATTTTCAAAATTGTTATGGAAACGAGTTGATATCCACCATTGGCATCGTTGACGAATAATGACATCCCTTTGTCGAGTTTAACATATTAATTACGTGCCCTCCCCCCTGGTGGTTGTAGGGTAGACTATTTTGAAACTGAGCGGAATTGTGGCTTCCTAATTGGTGTTGTATAATATGATATAGATAATAATAATGCACTTACCTTATGTAAGGAGATTCTTTAAGGTGGCAGTCATTTAATTATTAAATTTTCAAAAATATGAACAAAATGTGTTCCCCATCATTTAATATTCAAAAATTCAGACCAAAGTACGGCGTTACATGGGCAATAGGTAAACTTATCGATGTTGTATAATATTATATAGATAAAAATCGCGTATCTATCGTATTTAAGGAGTGGCAGTCATATAATTATTAAATTTTCTAAAAATGATATGTGTCAATAGGTTAATCGGCCACCTGCATGAACAATAGCGCACAGCCGGTCATTTAGAACAATAGCATACAGCGGCCACCTATGAACAATAGCGTCCAGCTGACACTTATTAACAATAGCGTACAGTGGCCACCTGCATGAACAAAATGTGTTCCCAGACATTTAATTTTCGAAAAATCAGAGCGTTACATGAGTAATACTATTATATATATAATAATCATGTATCTATCATATTTTAGGAGATTCTTTAAAGTGGCAATCATTTAATTATTGCATTTTCCAAAAATATGAACAAAATGTGTTCCCAGTCATTTAATTTTCCAAAAATTAGAGTGTTGAATGGGTAATAGGTAAACTTATCGATGTTGCATGTATAATATTATACAGATAATAATCATGTATCTATCATTCCACACCAATATATTTAAGGAGAGTCTTTAAAGTGTCAGTCATTTAATTATTAAATTAAAAAAGAAAATGAACAAAATGTGTTCCCTGTCATTTAATTTTCAAAAAACAGAGCGTTGCATCACACGGGTAATAGGTAAACTTATCGATGTTGTATAATATTATATACATAATAATCATGTGTCTATCGTATTAAGGCAGTATTTAATTATTAAATTTTCAAATTGGCTACACATTTATACATGCGGCAACATGCGTATGTACATGGATACAGTAATCTTTCTAGTTTTATTACCTTTTTTTGGAAACCCCGCTGCTAATCGCTGTTGAATGTTTTTCATAAAATACGGCTTTCATATCGCAGACTCTAAAATACTTTAATTATAATAATAATAGCACACAGCTGGTCATTTAGAACAATAGCGTCTAGCGCCCACTTATGAATATGTGCTATCACTTGATTATTTGAGTGCACTCGCATACATAAAAACACATTCTGATGAACAAATTACGTGAGATTGATGTTTGGGGTGCGTGCGTGCGTGCGTGCGTGCGTGCCTGCCTGCCTGCCTGCATGCCTGGCTGGCTGCCTGCCTGCCTGCCTGCCTGCCTGCCTGCCTGCCTGCCTGCCTGCGTGCGTGCGTGCGTGCGTGCGTGCGTGCGTGCGTGCGTGCGTGCGTGCGTGCGTGCGTGCCTGCGTGTGTGTGATAGGTAGGATAGCTAGCCAGGTATGACTTTTACTCATCATACCGTTGAATATTTTGTAACTAATTTGTCATGGCGATTGCGCCATATGCACGTGTGTGTTCGTGCGCGCATGTGTGCTGTGAGGTTAGCTAGCCAAGCTATAGTAAAACGATAACCAGCACGTAGAAAGAGATAACTTTAAGATTGTGTGGCCCTTGAAAAAGGACCTGATGTTGTCGCAATTTATAAACTTTCTTTACAGTTTATGCTAATAAATTTTTTCTGAAATCAGATGTTCAAAATCAGCTTGCGCAATGTGCATGATTGAAGTGTTGAGGTCGCTAATGGGATTATTATGCAACATACACGTGACTCTGTTATGGCTCTGTCTGCTTTAGCAATTGTGTCGAGGTTAATTTTGTTTAATCGGGTGAAAATCAGCTGCGACTTATGCACACACACACACACACACACACACACACACACACACACACACACACACACACACACACACACACACACACACACACACACACACACACACACACACACACACACACACACACACACACACACACACACACACACACACACACACACACACACACACACACACACACACACACACACACACACACACACACACACACACACACACACACACACACACACACACACACACACACACACACACACACACACACACACACACACACACACACACACACACACACACACACACACACACACACACACACACACACACACACACACACACACACACACACACACACACACACACACACACACACACACACACACACACACACACACACACACACACACACACACACACACACACACACACACACACACACACACACACACACACACACACACACACACACACACACACACACACACACACACACACACACACACACACACACACACACACACACACACACACACACACACACACACACACACACACACACACACACACACACACACACACACACACACACACACACACACACACACACACACACACACACACACACACACACACACACACACACACACACACACACACACACACACACACACACACACACACACACACACACACACACACACACACACACACACACACACACACACACACACACACACACACACACACACACACACACACACACACACACACACACACACACACACACACACACACACACACACACACACACACACACACACACACACACACACACACACACACACACACACACACACACACACACACACACACACACACACACACACACACACACACACACACACACACACACACACACACACACACACACACACACACACACACACACACACACACACACACACACACACACACACACACACACACACACACACACACACACACACACACACACACACACACACACACACACACACACACACACACACACACACACACACACACACACACACACACACACACACACACACACACACACACACACACACACACACACACACACACACACACACACACACACATGAAGTCGGAGTGTCAGACAGATGGTCACGTGGCAAAATGTTTAAAACACATTTGATCAAAGCAATATTATTATTTGTAATATAGAAAAATGGATTTGTTGCATGACTTTGCATACCTGTTATGTTACCACTCAGAAATCCAGAATTGGTATGTGGCATAAATCCTACACTTCATTCGCTATATTATATTGTAATAAATTATATTAATTGCATTATACGATTCATTTAGAATCATGAACAGCTGAACATCGTACTCGTATAAAAATGTATTGTTAAAATGTATAAACTATATTTCAGCATGGGGGACGAACAACGACAAACAAATTATTTCGATTATAAGAGCTTAAGTCTTTGATCGCATTGCATTCATCGACCTGGCTATACATACGCGAAAACACGCCAACACTAAGTGTCAAATTGTCACCGCTTTCCATGGGCCAATGTTGGGCCGATTAGCAAAGTTACATTGGCCAAAAGTAGTGGTACACATTAAGCCAACTTTGGGCCGACGTTTGATTGCCATCAGGGTAGCTATAGGTATGTGACGCTGTGCATATAACTATAGGCCTGTACCGCTGTGTATATAGCTATACGCCTGTAATGCTGAGTATATAACTATAAGCCTGTAACACAGAGTATATAACTATAGGCCTGCAACACTGTGTATATAGCTATAGGCATGTAACACTGTGTATATAGCTATAGGCCTGTAACACTGTGTATATAGCTATAGGCCTGTAATGATGTGTATATAGCTACAGGCATATAACGCCGAGTATATTGTTATAGGCCTGTAATGCTGTGTATATTGTTATAGGCCTGTAACACTTTGTATATAGCTATAGGCCTGTAACACTGTGTATATAGCTATAGACCAGTAACACTGTGTATATAGCTATAGGCATGTAACGCTGTGCATATAACTATAGGCCTGTAAAGCTGTGTATATAACTATAAGGCTGTAATGCGGAGTATATAACTATAGGCCTGCAACACTGTGTATATAGCTATAGGCATGTAACACTGTGTATATAGCTATAGGCATGTAACACTGTGTATATAGCTATAGACCTGTAACACTGTGTATATAGCTAAAGGCATGTAACGCTGTGTATATATATATAGATAGGCCTGTAACGCAGTGTATATAGCTAGATATACAATCTGGCTGTGATAATTAAATGAGTCGGTATACAGACTTTACCCAGGAAGGTGAACTATCCGAGATGTTTCTGAAGGTTAAATATTATTAGTAAACGGGTACTCGGTAAATGCCGATCAGATCTAAACATTAGATGTCTATGGTACATTCCTAATATCGTATGATTTGTGTATTTTCACAAAGAACATATCAAATGTCAGATCTTAGGATTCATTTTGATGTAATAAACAATGATTATAACAGAGTACGCACTATTTAGTTTGTACAATATAACACTTTCACTGCAGCAATGATGGACAGGGTCCATTATGAATTATACCGTAAAATTGTGTCCTATTTTCATCTTGGCAACTGGATTTCAAGTTTGGGTTGAAATTTATCAAAAGAAGTCATATTCGGTTAAAACTGATATGAAAACTTATAGCGAAGCCGATATGGCTAGGTAAGCCAAACCGTGCATCCCAACTCAACCCAAGACAAATTCGCCCTGTGAATTCATATACCTTAAAATAGACTATACGACATATAGAAATATCGCTATTTTTTCACCACGATATATCGCGATATATCCCTAGGACAATATCGTGCAAGACTAGTGCTGTGTATATAGCTTTAGGCCTGTAACACTGTGTATATAGCTATATGCCTGTAACACTGTGTATATAGCTATAGGCCGGTACCACTGGGTATATAGCCTTAGACCTGTAACACTGTGTATATAGCTATAGGCCTGTAACACTGTGTATATAGCTATAGGCCTGTAACACTGTGTATATAGCTATAGGCCTGTAACACGGTGTATATAGCTATAGGCCTGCAAGACTATGTATATAGCTATAGGCATGTAACGCTGTGTAAATAACTATAGGCCTGTATCGATGTGTACATAGCTATAGGCCTGTAACGCTGAGTATATAGCTATAGGCATGTACCACTGTGTATATAGCTATAGGGCTGTAACACTGTGTATATAGCTATAGGCCTGTAATACGGTGTATATAGCTGTAGGCCTGTAACGCTGTGTATATAGCTATAGGCCTGTAACACTGTGTATATAGCTATAGGCCTGTAACACTGTGTATATAGCTATGGCCTGTAACACTGTGTATATAGCTATAGGCCTGTAATACTGGGTATATACCTATGGGCCTTTAACGCTATGTATGTAGCTATAGGCCTACAAGACTGTGTATATACCTATACGCCTGAAACGCTGAGTATATAGCTATGGGCCTGTACCGCTGTGTAGATAGCTATAGGTATGTAACACTGTGCATATAGCTATAGGCCTGTAATGCTGAGTATATAGCCACAGGCCTGTAACACTGTGTATATAGCTATATGCCTGCGCCGCTGTGTATATATGCCTGTAACGCTGAGTATATAGCTATAGGCCTGTACCACTGTTTAGATAGCTATAGGCCTGTAACACTGTGTATATAGGCATGTAGCACTGTGTATATAGGCCTGTAACAATGTGTATATAGGCGTGTAACACTGTGTATATAGGCCTGTAACACTGTGCATATACAGCGATGTGTCTAGAAAAAATGAGTGCCGGCCGATCCCAGTATTTAGCGGGGTGGGGGCGGGGAAGGGGAGGCCTGTAACACTGTGTATATAGCCATAGACCTGTAACACTGTGTATATAGCTATAGGCCTGTAACACTGTGTATATAGCTATATGCCTGTAACACTGTGTATATAGCCATAGGCCTGTACCGCTGTATATATAGCTAAAGCACTGTAATGCTGTGTATATAGCTATAGGCCTGTAACGCTGTGTGTATAAAGCTATAGGCCTGTTACACTGTGTATATAGCTATAGGCCCGTAACGCTGTGTATAAAGCTATAGGCCTATTACACTGTGTATATAGCTATAGGCCTGTAACACTGTGTATATAGCTATAGGCCCGTAACACTGTGTATATAGCTATAGGGGTGTAACACTGTGTATATAGCTATATGGCTGTAACACTGTGTATATAGGCCTGTAACACTGTGTAAATAGGCCTGTAACACTGTGTATATAGGCATGTAACACTGTGTAAATAGGCCTGTAGCACTGTGTATATAGGCCTGTAACACTGTGTATATAGGCCTGTAACACTGTGTAAATATGCCTGTAGCACTGTGTTTATAGGCCTGTAACACTGTGCATATACAGGGATGTGTCAAGAAAAAAATGAGTGCCGGGCGATCCCAGTATTTAGCGGGGTGGGAGGGGGGGGTGGAGGCCTGTAACACTGTGTATATAGCTATAGGCCTGCAACTTTGTGTATATAGCTATAGGCCTTTAACACTGTGTATATAGCTGTAGACCTGTAACACTGTGTATATAGCTATAGGCCTGCAATACACTGTATATAGCTATAGGCCTGTAACATTGTGTATATAGCTATAGGCCTGCAAGACTGTATATGGCTATAAGCCTGTAACGCTATGTATATAGCTATAGGCATACAAGCCAGTGTATATAGCTATATGTCTGTAACGCTGTGTATATAGCTATATGCCTGTAACGCTGAGTATATAGCTATAGGTCTGTAACATTGTGTATATAGCTATAGGCCTGTAATACTGTGTATATAGCTATATGCCTGTAACGCTGTGTATATAGCTATAGGCCTGTAACGCTGGGTAGATAGCTATAGGCATGTAACACTGTGTATATAGCTATATGCCTGTAAGACTGTGTATATAGCTATAGGCATGTAACACTGTGTATATAGCTATAGGCCTGTAATACTGTGTATATATCTATAGGCCTGGAACGCTATGTATATAGCTATAGGCCTGCAAGTCTGTGTATATACCTATAGGCCTGTAACGCTGAGTATATAGCTATGGGCCTGTAACGCTGTGCAGATGGCTATAGGCCTGTAACACTGTGCATATAGCTATAGGCCAGTAACGCTGTGTAAATAGCTATAGGCCTGTGCCGCTGTGCATATAGGCCTGTAATGCTGTGTATATAGCTATAGGCATTTACCGCTGAGTTTATAGCTATAGGCATGTACCACTATGTATATAGGCCTGTAGCACTGTGTATATAGGTCTGTAACACAGTGTATATAGGCCTGTAACACTGTGTATATAGGCCTGTAACACTGTGCATATAGGCCTGTGGCACTGTGTATATAGGCCTGTAACAATGTGTCTATAGGCGTGTAACACTGTGTATATAGGCCTGTAACACTGTGTATATAGGCATGTAACACTGTGCATATACAGGGATGTGTCTAGAAAAAAATGAGTGCCGGGCGATCCCAGTATTTAGCGGGGTGGGGGGGGGGAGGCCTGTAACACTGTGCATATACAGGGATGTGTCTAGAAAAAAATGAGTGCCGGGCGATCCCAGTATTTAGCGGGGGGGGGGGGGGGGGAGGTCTGTAACACTGTGTATATAGCTATAGACCTGTAACACTGCGTATATAGCTATAGGCCTTTAACACTGTGTATATAGCTGTAGACCTGTAACACTGTGTATATAGCTATAGGCCTGTAATACAGTGTATATAGATATATGCCTGTAACACTGTGTATATAGCTATATGCCTGCAAGACTGTATATAGCTATAAGCCTGTAACGCTATGTATACAGCTATAGGCCTGCAAGCCAGTGTATATAGCTATATGCCTGTAACGCTGTGTATATAGCTATATGCCTGAAAACTTGAGTATATAGCTATAGGTCTGTAACATTGTGTATATAGCTATAGGCCTGTAATACTGTGTATATAGCTATATGCCTGTAAGGTTGAGTATATAGCTATAGGTCTGTAACATTGTGTATATAGCTATATGCCTGTAATACTGTGTAGATAGCTATATGACTGTAATACTGTGTATATAGCTATAGGCCTGTAACGCTGGGTAGATAGCTATAGGCCTGTAACACTGTGTATATAGCTGTATGCCTGTAACACTGTGTATATAGCTATAGGCCTGTAACACTGTGTATATAGCTGTATGCCTGTAACACTGTGTATATATCTATAGGCCTGGAACGCTATGTATATAGCTATAGGCCTGTAAGACTGTATATATACCTATATGCCTGTAACGCTGAGTTTATAGCTATGGGCCTGTAACGCAGTGCAGATGGTTATAGGCCTTTGACACTGTGTATATAGCTATATGCCTGTAACGCTGAGTATATAGCTATAGGTCTGTAACATTGTGTATATAGCTATATGCCTGTAATACTGTGTAGATAGCTATATGCCTGTAATACTGTGTAGATAGCTATAGGCCTGTAAGACTGTGTATATAGTTATAGGCCTGTAACACTGTGTATATAGCTATAGGCCTGTAACACTGTGCATATAGCTATAGGCCTGTAACGCTGTGTAAATAGCTATAGGCCTGTGCCGCTGTGCATATAGGCCTGTAATGCTGTGTATATAGGCCTGAAACGCTGTGTATATAGCTATAGGCCTGTACCGCTGAGTATATAGCTATAGACCTGTAACGCTGTGTAGATAGCTATAGGCCTGTAACACTGTGTATATAGGTCTGTAACACAGTGTATATAGGCCTGTAACACTGTGTATATAGGTCTGTAACACAGTGTATATAGGCCTGTAACAATGTGTATATAGGCATGTAGCACTGTGTATATAGGCCTGTAACACTGTGTATATAGGCCTGTAACACTGTGCATATACAGGGATGTGTCTAGAAAAAAAATGAGTGCCGGCCGATCCCAGTATTTAGCGGCGTGGGGGAGGCCTGTGACATTGTGTATATAGCTATAGGCCTGTAACACTGTGTATATAGCTATAGGCCTGTAGCAATGTGTATATAGCTATAGGCCTGTAACACTGTGTATATAGCTATAGATCTGTTACACTGTGTATATAGCTATAGGCATGTAACACTGTGTATATAGATATAGGCCTGTAACACTGTGTATATAGCTATAGGCCTGCAAGACTGTATATGGCTATAGTCATGTAACGCTATGTATATAGCTATAGGCCTGCAAGCCTGTGTATATAGCTATATGCCTGTAACGCTGTGTATATAGCTATATGCCTGTAACGCTTAGTATATAGCTATAGGTCTGTTACACTGTGTATATAGCTATAGGCCTGTAATACTGTCTATATAGGTATAGGCATGTAACACTGTGTATATAGCTATAGGCCTGCAAGACTGTATATGGCTATAGGCCTGTAACGCTATGTATATAGCTATAGGCCTGCAAGCCTGTGTATATAGCTATATGCCTGTAACGCTGTGTATATAGCTATATGCCTGTAACGCTGTGTAAATAGCTATAGGCATGTGCCGCTGTGTATATAGGCCTGTAACGCTGTGTGTATAGCTATAGGCATGTAATGCTGAGTATATTGCTATATACCTGTAGCGCTGTGTAGATAGCTATAGGCCTGTAACACTGTGTATATAGGCCTGTAACACTGTGCCATTACAGGGATGTGTCTAGAAAAAAATAAGTGCCGGGCGATCCAAGTATTTAGCGGGGTGGGGGGGGGGGAGGGGAGGCCTGTAACACTGTGTATATAGCTATAGACCTGTAACACTGTGTATATAGCTATAGGCCTGTAACACTGTGTATATAGCTATATGCCAGTAACACTGTGTATATAGCTATAGGCCTGCAAGGCTGTATATAGCTATAGGCCTGTAACGCTATGTATATAGCTATAGGCCTGCAAGCATGTGTATATAGGTATATGCATGTACCGCTATGTATATAGCTATAGGTCTGTAACACTGTGTATATAGCTATAGGCCTGTAACACTGTGTATATAGCTATAGGCATGTAACACTGTGTATATAGCTATAGACCTGTAACACTGTGTGTATAGCTATAGGCCTGTAACACTGTGTATATAGCTATAGGCCTGTACCACTGTGTATATAGCTATAGGCCTGCAAGACTGTATATAGCTATAGGCCTGTAACGCTGTGTATATAGCTATAGGCCTGCAAGACTGTATATAGCTATAGGCCTGTAACACTGTGTATATAGCTATAGGCCTGCAAGACTGTATATAGCTATAGGCCTGTAACGCTATGTATATAGCTATAGGCCTGCAAGCCTGTGTATATAGCTATATGCCTCTAACGCTGAGTATATAACTATATGTCTGTAACACTGTGTATATAGCTATAGGCCTGTAATACTGTGTATATCGCTATATGCCTGCAACGCTCTGTATATAGCTATAGGCCTGTAACCAGGGTTGGGTTTTGGACAGTCCAAAACTAACTTTGAGCAGACATTGTCCAAAACCTGTCTAAACCCTGTCTTAAATGGATTAAACCAGTCCAAAACTGTCCGAAACTATGTTGGACATATCACCATACTCTTATGCATCATAGTTCTATTAAAAAATAACAAGAAATCAGAGATTGCATCAAAAGCACTATATTAAACAAATCCATTTATTATATGAGTTATTATTACATTTTTATCAAATACATACAATTAAAACTTAAAAGGCTTAATTAGGTTTAATTAGTAGTCCAAATCAGACAGCCCTCTCAATATCCTGTAGCAAAACACTAGCTTTGACGCTTTCTCTACCTATTACGGATTTTAGTGTGGATATAGCTAAAATTGCTAAAAATTCTCTCAATCGATGCTGATGATGCTGGTGCTTCAAGCAGCTGAATAGCCATATCAATAAAATCACCTGGCACACCTAGTGTTTTCAAGGCCTTCCACCATGTCACTGAAGGCACTTGAACTGCAGCATCACAGAAATATGATGCAGGAAATGGGCTGCTTTTAGCCTGGTATGCAATAAATGTTGCTATAAAGCTAGGGTTCTGAGCTATTATCCAATTGTTCACTTCTTCAAACTGTTTTGCTACCAGCATCTCGCCCTGAAACTTTGGATGTAATGTGTATGCGACAAGATGCTCTGGCAGGATTGCCTTGCTGAAACGTGCTAACAGAGTTTTCTTGTGTGGTTCTAGCAGAGTGTTGTTTAGTAATTCAAGCCAAACATGGCATGCATCGGCTAGTGTTGATGTGTCACTCTGACATGTGTCAATTGCTATTGAAATTGGCCGAAGTTGTTCGGCTAAGTCTCTTGCATTTCTAAACAGGTTAAAGTCCATTATCTTCTTGACAATAGAATTATCTATTTCTCCTTCATGGTCTTGTACAATTTTCATGAAATGTGGACGGTTGTGAATGTTTTTTGTTGTGTCAATGTATATGTACGCATTAGATAATGTGTTGTATCAATGTATGTGTACGCATTAGATAATGTGTTGTATCAATGTATATGTACGCATTAGACAATGTGCTGTATCAATGTATATGTACGCATTAGATAATGTGTTGTATCAATGTATGTGTACGCATGCGATTATGTGTTGTATCAATGTATATGCACGCATTGGATAATGTGTTGTATCAATGTATATGTACGCATTAGATAATGTGTTGTATAAATGTATATGTATGCATTAGATAATGTGTTGTATCAATGTATATGTACACATGCGATAATGTGTTGTATCAATGTATATGTACGCATTAGATAATGTGTTGTATCAATGTATATGTACACATGCGATAATGTGTTGTATCAATGTATATGTACGCATTAGATAATGTGCTGTCTCAATGTATATGTACGCATTCGATAATGTGTTGTGTCAATGTATATGTACGCATTATATAATGTGTTGTATCAATGTATATGTACGCATTAGATAATGTGTTGTATCAATGTATATGTTTACATTAGATAATGCGTTGTATCAATGTATATGTACGCATTAGATAATGTGTTGTATCAATGTATATGTACGCATTAGATAATGTGTTGTATCAATGTATATATATATGCATTAGATAATGTGTTGTATCAATGTATATGTACGCATTAGATAATGTGTTGTATCAATATATATGTACGCATTAGATAATGTGTTGTATCAATGTATATATATATATATATATATATGCATTAGATAATGTGTTGTATCACTGTATATATACGCATTAGATAATGTTGTGTATCAATGTATATGTACGCATTAGATAATGTGTTGTATCAATGTATATGTATGCATTAGATAATGTGTTGTATCAATGTATATGTACGCATTAGATAATGTGTTTTATCAATGTATATGTACGCATTAGATAATGTGTTGTATCAATGTATATATATATATATATATATATGCATTCGATAATGTGTTGTATCACTGTATATATACGCATTAGATAATGTTGTGTATCAATGTATATGTACGCATTAGATAATGTGTTGTATCAATGTATATGTATGCATTAGATAATGTGTTGTATCAATGTATATGAACGCATTAGATAATGTGTTGTATCAATGTATATGTACGCATTAGATAATGTATTGTGTCAATGTATATGTACGCATTAGATAATGTGTTGTATCAATGTATATGTACGCATTAGATAATGTGTTGTATCAATGTAAATGTATACATTAGATAATGTGTTGTATCAATGTATATGTACGCATTAGATAATGTGTTGTATCAAAATATATGTACGCATTCGATAATGTGTTGTATCAATGTGTATGTACGCGTTAGATAATGTGTTGTATCACTGTATATGTACGCATTAGATAATGTGTTGTATCAATGTATATGTACACATTAGATAATGTGTTGTATCACAATATATGTACGCATTAGATAATGTGTTGTATCAATGTTTATGTACGCGTTAGATAATGTGTTGTATCACTGTATATGTACGCATTAGATAATGTGTTGTATCAATGTATATGTACACATTAGATAATGTGTTGTATCAATGTATATGTACGCATTAGATAATGTCTTGTGTCAATGTATATGTACGCATTAGATAATGTGTTGTATCAATGTATATGTACGCATTAGATAATGTGTTGTATCAATGTAAATGTATACATTAGATAATGTGTTGTATCAATGTATATTTACGCATTAGATAATGTGTTGTATCAAAATATATGTACGCATTCGATAATGTGTTGTATCAATGTGTATGTACGCGTTAGATAATGTGTTGTATCACTGTATATGTACGCATTAGATAATGTGTTGTATCAATGTATATGTACACATTAGATAATGTGTTGTATCACAATATATGTACGCATTAGATAATGTGTTGTATCAATGTATATGTACGCGTTAGATAATGTGTTGTATCACTGTATATGTACGCATTAGATAATGTGTTGTATCAATGTATATGTACACATTAGATAATGTGCTCTATCAATGTATATGTACACATTAGATAATGTGCTCTGTATCAATGTATATGTACACATTAGATAATGTGGTGTGTCAATGTATATGTACACATTAGATAATGTGCTTGCGGTATCAATGTATATGTACACATTAGATTATGTGCTCTTTATAAATGTATATGTACACATTAGATAATGTGCTGTATCAATGCATATGTACGCGTTAGATAATGTGTTGTGTCAATGTGTATGTACACATTAGATAATGTGCTCTGTATCAATGTATATGTACACATTAGATAATGTGCTGTATCACTGTATATGTACACATTAGATAATGTGTTGTGTCAATGTATATGTACGCATTAGATACTGTGCTCTGTATCAATGTATATGTACACATTAGATAATGTGCTGTGTCAATGTATATGTACACATTAGATAATGTGCTGTATCAATGTATATGTACACATTAGATAATGCGCTGTATCAATATATATGTACACATTAGATAATGTGCTCTGTATCAATGTATATCTACACATTAGATAATGTGCTGTATCAATGTATATGTACACATAAGATAATGTGTTGTATCAATGTATATGTACACATTAGATAATGTGTTGTATCAATGTATATGTACACATTAGATAATGTGCTGTATCAATGTATATGTACACATTATATAATGTGCTCTGTATCAATGTATATGTACACATTAGATAATGTGCTGTATCAATGTATATGTACACATTAGATAATGTTCTCTGTATCAGTGTATATGTACACATTAGATAATGTGCTGTATCAATGTATATGTACACATTGGATAATGTTCTCTGTATCGATGAGTGTTTACATTATTGATAATGGATCTTTCCAATTTTAGCTATGCCCCGCCCATCTCTAGCTAAGCCCCTCCCACACATATCTATGTACTCCGTGACTATCAATTTCTAGAAAACTATACAGCTATGTTGTTAAACATTTTGAAACTAATTTGGGTTGTTAGTTTCAAAATATTCAACATAATGTTTATTAAATGGTGAAGACATGCAATTTGTACCACGTGTCAGTCTATGGCAGCAACAGCACCCAGACTATAGGTAGTTTCAAAATATTCAAGAGCATGTTTACTAAATAGTAGAGATAACGTGTCTGAATATTAAGCGTTAAAGACGTGCCTAATAGAATCATTTATGACGTAATGATTATGACGTCATTCTATGCGCCGTTTAGCTTAGTATGACGTCATATGACATCAGATCATCGATGCATACGCCCACTTTGTACATGTATTTGAATCAATTATAACACCTTGCAATTTGAATTCAGAGAATCGCAATTTCACGGTGTCTATACAGATAAGCTGATAAACTATTTCGAAACTAATTTGACTGGGAAATGTTGCTGCCTAGTCAACATAATTTCAAACTATTCAATGGAATAACTAGTATGTAAATTCATCAAAAAGCATTTCAAATTAAGACACTTTCGGGATGGACCGACGTAACCTTGATAGAGGCATCGGCCAACAAGTGCCATATCTGATTACGATCTCAGATACTAGAATGACAGAACCGACCCCTGCATTGATCGACGACGTCAGCTGCACAATTTGTTAGGTAACGCCTTTCATTGATTTCTCCACACAGGGATTGACTACGAGGATGTTGCCATGACTGGGACAGATAGAACAGTTAATAATGACACCAGTAATGAGATTTGTGAAAATACTGAAAATGTAGCCAAAAACAGAACACTAGGTTGGTGGACGTTGCATATGAAACTGTAGGAGAACTGCAACAGAGATTACAAGAGCAGCAATCGCAAGTGAGTAACGAGTGTTTGCTTGTAATCACACATACGCTTGTGCGTGGGCTGGTGCGCGCGTCCATGCATGCATGGCTTCGCAGGCTGTCGTGTTGATGCGCACGAGCACACGCACGCACCAACGCAGCATATCACACACCCACCCACTCACACACTGGTGTAATCTGACTTTAGTTGTGACTCGGATCGAGTATGAGTCGGTCTGTGTGTTATCCTGTCGGTCTGTCTGCATCTGTCATTTTTTAAATATTTCTGACAATGTTATATAATTCAGAACTATAGCGCCTTCGCACTTGTTTCAGTGTGATAAAAAATTAGTGGTCTGCGCCTGACTGCATTCGTTAATTTATCTTGGTTTATAAATTATGTTTGACAATATCTCTTAATTGCATTTTCCGTGTAGGCGCCTCCTCCTCATACCCAAGGCATGATCTATGCAGACCTGGCTTTGGCTGACGTCAAGGAAAACAAACCACCGAGACATCGAGGAGACTGCATGTACCGGCTGACAAACCGAAATCACCAACAAAACCGGTAAAACCCGTACCCCTTATGCGGAAAGAGGAAGCAACTGTATATGCTTCCATTGACCACAGCAAATCATAAAGAAAATCTTCACTTAGCCTTATTGTGTTGCCATAACAACGTACAATATTAACAATCTATCCACTGAGATTCTAGTGTCTCAATTTCAAGACAGTTGACCTTTCCAGTTTTAGCTATGCTCCGCCCATCTCCAGCTAAGCTCCACCCACACCTCGCTCGTGATGGGAGCGATCGATCCCTGAACTCCATGACTATTAATTTTCAGAAAACTATAAAGGTAACCTGTTGAATATTTTGGCAATGGCAGCAACAGCGCCCAGTCAAATTAGTTTCAAAATATTCAACAGCATCTTTATTAAATAGTAATGACATACAATTCATACAACCTGACGGCGTATTAAGCATTTAGGATGGACTAAAACGAGTCATTCATGACATAATGATTATGACATCATCCTACACGTCACATAATTGATTATGATGTCACATGACATCAAATGCTGGATGGATAAAGTGGAAAGGCCCATTATATCTTCGTATTATCTTGTTATTATTGCTTTGAACACATAATTCCCAGAATATCTTTTTCATGTTTACAATACAGGTAAGCTGTTATATATTTAGCGGAATTTGACTGGAACAGTCAAAATTAGTTTCTAAATATTCCCAAAAGCATACTGAATATATTGCTTCTGGCGTATAATGATAGAAGGGTTAAGAATTAGACAAGATCACAATGGTCAATAAATTTGGTGGGTGGAGTAGGTGTGTTGCGGTGTCACTGGTGTGTGATAATGTACAATTTAAAGCTCAGAAGTGTTAGGCTATTACAGCATCAATCCTTTCACCGTGTTAATTGACAAGATTGATAAAAAAAATCCAAACTATTTTGTCACTGCGTGTCTATTTGCAGGCTAAGAGAAGACTATTTCCGAAAATTTACCACTGGAATAGATGGCTAGTTATCGCACCACCGATTCCAGTGGCGAATTTTCAAAGCTAGTATTCTCTTGGCCAGCAAATGGACGTTTCTCATAACCAAAGTGATTTTGACCACATCAACAATTAAAGGGTTAACAAAGCTACAGAGAACAAAACGAGTTATAGAAAATTGTCAGGAATTCTGAGTGATCAAATTTATTACAGGAGTTTAATAAGAACTCATTAGGACGGGGTGGGTTACTAAGCGACGGTGATAAATTTGGCATGAAGTAGCAGATCGTTTGTTAGGCCATATCAATTTAATTCTTGTTTTACAAACCCTCCAAGCTTAATTATACCATATCTAGCAAAAATCATGTTGGAATTTTAAGGCATTAGTCTCAACATTCTTTCCATCTAGAAATGTCTCACAGCCAAATCCTTACCACTCGGATTTCCGCAGAATTTCACCTTTCTTCTCCGTAGCTTTATTAACCCTTTAATGGTCAAGCCGTTCACAATAGGTGTGCAGTGACCATGAGAAAAGTCCATTTGCTGGCCAAGAGAAGACTATGTTTGAAGATTCGCGACCGGAATGGCTGGCTCGTTAACTAGCCAGCCATTCCAGTGGTAAAGTTTTCAAAAAAGTATTTTCTTGGCCTGCAAATGGACATTAACTGACAAAAACGTTTGGATTTTCCTGATCAATCGTGACAATTAACCTGATGAAAGGAGTAATACTTTAATAGATTAAAATTGTGCACATTTTTTACTTTTTCCCATCTCCGATCTTGTGTTTTAAGTGGGAATTTTCGTAAAACAAAACATTAAATTGTTCTGACCTAAATAAAATAAAATATAATAAATAGAATCACAATCTCAATGCTATTTCGTGTCAGATGCATTACACAAGTTTAATACAAAACTCATTTGGAACGAGATGACGGTCGTTTGAAATGAGATCCTATTAAACGACTGTGATGAATTTGATCAGAAATAGCCACTCATTTGTTAGCCTCTATTAAATGGTAACAAAAACAGAATGTGTATCTGCCAAGTGTGTAGGTCTACATCTACATTCCTCCTTTTCTATGTCATAAACAGGGCAATATTACCAACCGAGTAGAAAATTATTACATTGCACGCAATGAGATAGTTTTCAATGAGGGTTTTTCGATTCTATTCATCGTATAAACTGATATTTTGACGAATTTTCCAATAAAGTCTATGCATGAACACCGTTTAAAAGTACCATTTTGCGCTCTTCGTTTTCCTTGCTGTCATGCATCACCTGCTAAGAGTTCTGACCAATGCACCACCACGAAAATAATTACAAACAAAACCTCATAATTTCGGATTAGAAATTACTTTTAATCCAAATTTTAAAATGCCATCGTCTATCATGCAAATTTACAAACGAATTTCATAACTAGGTATATTTCAAAATTGTAATCAACAAGATAGCATATCCGGTGTGTTTACATTTAGATAGTCGTCGTCGCTAGGAAACATTTAGCATGTGTGATTATTATGTTGTATCTAGCCAAAGAAAATATCTCTTATGCGCTATATAACCGATGTAAATCTTTCATTAACTATTGTACGTGTGTTCATATCGATACATATTACACAGGCTGAAAGACAAGTTTATATGATAAAGAGTGACTCAGTTTTACCATAATCTGTGTTTCCATTTTCATTTCATTCTGACTAGGACATAATCAGATATGTTAAAGGTGCATATTCATGGTAAAATACCTGAAAAAAAAGATTGTTTAAATTGTACACTTTTAGAGACTTTAAATACTGTGGACCGAAATGTAATGAAACGAAATACATCATAACATATGATTGTTTCAAGCGTATAAATTAATATAATTATTTTAGTTGTGAATTTGAATTAGGGACTCCTGTCTCTAATTCGATTTCCCAACTTAAAAAATTATATTAATTTAAAGGAAATGAAATCATCATATGGTAGGATCGTTTCCCTACATCGAGACACATAACTTCAGCCTCTAAACGTATATAATTTCAACACTTATTTTGAGGCATTTTGGTCTGATTATGCACCTTCAATACTGTGATTATCAGCCACCTATATCTTACAAAAAATAGTTAAAGCAATGTTTCTGTCATGTACTACTGATATTCATATACATAAACTAATGGACCCTTTCAGTGTATCCATCCATCATATGACGTCAACGACGTGCCGTTGAGGATAACGTCATGATCAATTACGTCATGAATGAGGTAATTAAGTTTGTCACGAACGCATACTTGGTGATGGCCTAAAGCGTTGCTGTACGGATTGTATGTCTACTATTTAATAAACATGCTGTTGACTATTTTGAAACAGATTTGACTGGGTGCTGTTGCTGCCACAAGTAGCAACAGCAACCAGTCAAATTAGTTTCAAAATATCGAAACGTTTACCTGCATATCGATGGGTTCAGGGAACAATCGATCCCCGCCACTGTCGGAGTGTGGGTGGAGCTTAGCTGGAGATGGGCGGGGCAAAGCTAAAAGTGGATTACTACATATTGTCAAGCAATTCCATACGTGGAATCATATTGTAAATATCCAAATGTGTAAAATAATTGTATTTTTAAATAGTGTGCAACAAATATATTCGTGACAAGAAAACCCGAATTCAAAGGATTCAAAGGCCGTCCATAACTCTGGCCTCAGACACCCTTTTGTTTCATAATAATCAAACAATTTTGTATCAAATGTATTAGTAAAAGCAATCACTGGCTTTGTATTTGCGTTGCGTTAATTCTTGTATATAAACCCTATAAAAATGTTGTACTTGTTACCTGATGAAGCGCATTTATGTCAACATAAACTAGGTTAGTCTTAAAAGGTTCTACCGTTGAATACGGCTATCTAACTTTCTAAATATATTTTCGAAATTCTGCTTCAAATGTTCAATATTTTAAATAAATGTATTATTAAATAGTGTCAACGTTTTGTGAACTACTGGGATATCAATGCTAATGCCTGACCCCTCTCCACATTTTTCATTCTTTCTCTCTCTTTCGTTTACTCTATCTATCTATCTATCTATCTATCTATCTATCTATCTATCTATCTATCTATCTATCTATCTATCTATCTATCTATCTATCTATCCATCTATCTATCTATCTATCTATCTATCTAACTATCCATCCATCCATCTATCTATCTATCTATCTATCTATCTATCTATCGATATTTCTATCTATCTATCTATCTATCTATCTATCTATCGATCTATCTATCTATCTACCTCACTCTCAGAAATGTCGAGAGAGAGAGAGAGGGGGAGAGCGAGCAAGCGAAAGAAGAGAGAGAGAGCGGGCGGGTGTGGGCAGGGGAGAGAGAGAGGAGTGCGATGTCGGGGCGGTCGAATGTGAGGATAGATACAGAGAGGAGGGGTGGTTAGGGCATTATAAATATGTACCTAATGAAAGAGGTGGGGGTAGTGTTTCAGTGGGGGTCGGGGTGGTAGCTAGTGAGTGAGAGAGAAAGAGAAATGGAGAATGCGAGCGCTATTTCACTTCAGATTGGATCTTGATCACGTTCCTCTTACACAGGCCTTATTGTGTCATTTTATAAAGGAATACATGCATAATATATCACGTATTTAAATAAATCAATTGTCTCTAATAATAAGGCAACACATTTAATTGAATAATAACACCAATTTGTATTTTGGTCTTGTTTGTTGTCTTAGTATATCAATGAATGTTATATATCTTACGAAGAATACCATCCTAGATATACTTTGTTAGGTAAAACTGAATTTTCTTTAAATATGTAGTGATCAGATAAAATAATCTAGTTGCTTATGACATCAACATCTCTCCGTCAAATTAGTTTTAAATATTCAACACATATTTGTTGACTTATATATTCATCAAATACATAAACTTCTTACACTTCATGAGCGAATCTCTGAGCTCCCTGACTATCAATGTCCAGAAAACTATACAGGTAAGCTGTTGAATAGTTTGGAACTAACTTGACAGGGTGGTGTTGCTGCCTATGCCTTATGTGTATTAAATGGTAATGGCATACACTTCGTATAATATGTCGGCCCATTAAGCGTTATAGATGGATGATATAGAGTCATTCATGACGTCATCATGCACGTCACACAGCTTATTATCATGTCATATTACGTCATATGATGAATGGATAAACTTGGAAAGGTCCATTGGAAACATATATCATGATGGTATCTGCATTAGATGTACATGGACATGGGAGGATAACTCTCATCTAGATATGTAAAAGAAACATGATCAGTTATCCCCTTTGAAAAGAATATGACTTTGTAATGGCATTGTGGCGTCGTCACCAACGTGGAATATGGTTAACTTGGTTTGGAGGAGACCGTTAACCTAACAGTTAGGCATAGAACTAGGATGTTGAGGCAGTATGCATTACCTTGTTTGGCTTAATTTTCACCTCCATGACATATATAATAATAAATACAAATATCTATACATCATCCCATATTTTCTATGTTATCACGTATCTTAAGCCTGCGCATGGTTGATCTACATAGTAAATAGTATGTGATGTCAACGCACACCGCTATATCATCGATGACATCGCGAAGTTCTTCTTGGACTGCAATTGGGCACTGGCTAAGCAGAGCCTTGAATGTTCTTAACCATTACACATTTGATGAATGTCCATTTGAAGGATAACAAAAATCTATTTGATCTGTAAATTTTCGTTATAAATTTACAAAAATACTCCTTTTGGGTGCAAAAATCAAAATTTCCTTGAAAAGTATGGGCAACTAAATGGTTAATTGAAATAAATATTATTCTGAGCGCTTTAATGTGCAGTTCACACAAGAGGGATTAACATGTCGAATTCTAGAAGTCTAAAGTTACCCTTTTAGAGATGTCTCCATACTTGGCCTGCATACATAGTAACTGGATGTTCAGAGATGATTTTCTGAATAAACTGATCACAATGTGTGTCCTTACAGTAAGATGGGGAATGTAGTTATCACGCCAGTAAATAAAACTGTCATTATTCCATATCTTACTACACTCAGCATAAGATGGTCGGAGGAAACGATATGGAGTTTATGGGGTCTATGCTGCACACTCAAATAATCATGAACAATCACAGAATTAAACTCCCAATAATTGCTCCTATATTTTATTTTATAGCTGTCATACAATATCTTAAGAAACTTGGAGCCAATTTTACAAAGAATAACACCATTTGCTAATGATCCGACCATCTCCTCGCCAAGCGAGTAAGGGAAAGTTAGAGTCAAGTGATTGAATACTTACTTTGTCCAACTGATTTGGATCTCTAGAGAAAACCTTCATATACAATAGTTCGGTTGGTAAAAATTGTGTTCTAGTATTACTTGGTCAATATTCTGTCTTGATTAGAAAATATGTATTCAAACATGTCAGGTTCTTACTATGAACTGAGCGCTATAATTTGAAATGGTTATTATCTTTGCCGTCACTATGGGGTTGGTGATTCCATCATCAAATGCAATACCTGGTTGGATTACGAGGTCATCGGTTATACGTGTGCCATCAAAACTGGCGACGGTCTGTAATCACTGTAAAAACTGCATTGGGTGGGAAACTACAACACTGAGATCAAGAAAAATGCCCCCTTTGATATATATATATATATATATATATATATATATATATATATATATATATATATATATATATATATATATATATATATATATAGTTGTTTGTAAATATATATATATATATATATATATATATATATATATATATATAATATATATATATATATATATATATATATATATATATATATATATATATATATATATATATATATATATATATATATATATATATATATATATGTTGTATATGATGTATACTATCATTCCAATATACTGCAATGTTCTTGCTCGAATCGGTATTGTAATTACTTAAACTAACTAATTCAAGTTCTGGTAATTCCTTTACAGATTACCAATATTGGCCAGATGATAATTCTGTGTAATAAAGCTGGATTTTCTCTGGTTTGGAAACACGATGAGCGCTCATAATGCTTAAGAATTCAATAATGATCACTTCCTTTTTCTCCGGTTTGTTCCAGAAATAATGAATATGTGTATTATGTGCCTGGCCAGGTCTCCAAATGCTGTCTGCACCTTCATCAAATATTCAGAAGACAGATCATTATATTCGATGCTAGATTAATTGAGACTTACACAATAATGCCTTCTACCAGTACATATCTTAGAATCCTCCTCTTTGGCTATCAGTATGGTAAGCGATGTTTCTTCAACTTTTGTGCTGACCAGACGATGACTAGTTGGAAGGTTGAGAGGAAGTTTCACCATGCACTGCAGCATGTCTCTTTCAGAAGTAGCTGCAATCACCGCATCGAACCAAATATGCAACAAATAGAAATTTGTGTTTGCTATAATCACTGAATACTAATTTCATTACTATTTACCTTCCACAAAACCATGCCATATGACTTCAACTGGCCCATCGTTTTTACAATAAAGATATCCATTTAGTATTTAGTATTATGCCACCATATTCTTTTGAAATAATAATATTCAGAAAATCCATTTTAAGATCTGTATTATTTGTCTTACAATGAGGGTAACTAATCTGTCGAATCTTGATATTCCTTGTCAACTGTAGAATAGCCTGCCACCAATCAGATTCTTCCCATGGCAATATTACAGCATGCAACATAATGACATTTGGTTGGAAATACTTCACTACGCTAAAGACTGGTAAATAATGCTGAATGTTAATTCGATAATTGGAAAGATCGATTATGTAATGAACAATGTTTTGCATGGTATAATTCATAGCCATATCCCTGTATGCTTTACTTAAGTTAAAAAGCACTGGAATACAACTTGGTAAACTGACGATATATGAAGATGCCAGCTGACCGAAGCTAAGTATCCAAGAACGCACGAGCGTATCCGTGTTCGATGTATTAGTATTGATGGCTATAAAGACAACACGCCATATCATTAATCCGGAAAAACTGTTCTTTTATATCGAGAAAGAGTACATCTTAAAAACGATCTATCTTTCTTTTTGTCGACGAATGTTCCCATTTCGTTACATTAATGATTGACTCTCACATCTGAGACAAAAAAAAGATATTATGTTATGCCGCTCTTAACCTTTTAACCCTTACAATTCAAATGTCTAAATAAAAGGGATCCGATGTGTCACTCTAGTATCTGACGTCGTGCTCAATTACGTCACATGTAGGCTGACATCATAATCATAATGATGTATTACAACCCCGTAGTGAAAATTAAAAATTCCATCGAGTTTACGAATTCTCTTTCTTTGATGGAATTACTATTTAATAAACATTGTGTTAATATTTTTGAACTGAGAACGGTTGCTGGCATAGGCAGCAACAGCCCCCAGTCAAATTATTTACAAAATATTCAACCACTGATCTGTAGAGTTACCTTGCCATTAGGATTATGGTAGGTCACGGTTCAAATCGATTCCAACACAGGTACCTCAATGAGCGAGGCATAGTGAGAAATGGAATCCCTCTATTTAATGACACATAAAATGCAAAACTGGTGAATGATATCAACAATGTCAAATGTAGGCTGAAGTCATAACCAATTATCTCATGAATGACATGCTTTAGTCCGTTATAAACACTTAATAGTCTGTCGAATACTGCTCTGACATCGGCAAGGTGATACGTGAGTGTGCTAAGTGCACATCCTGCGCTGATACTGCTTCGCCATACAACGATGAGCTCAATTTGGGTCTGGATTTGCGCACTTTTTTCATTTGTTATGCTAATTAGATGTCAATTTCGTCATGATTATTGATTTTCACACGTTTCTATTCCTTTGATATCCACCACCTTTAGAAACAGTCTGGAAATCTCCTGTCACCCAATGCGGTGAGCTTAAGGGTAATTAATGTAATGCCTGACAGGGGTTAATGCATAGCGTAATTATCATTGACAGGGTGCATGTCTGCGTAATCTTACATCATCCATTAGCTACATACACTTCACCCCTCATGTGTCAACTTAACCCTTTATTGGTCAAACTGACTAAAAGACAACTGTGCAGTGATCTTCAGACATGGCTATTTGAAAGGCCTAGGGAAGAGTATTTTTAAATATTTACCACTAGAATTACTGGCTCACTAACCGAGCCAGTCATTCTAGTGTTAATTTTTCAAAAATACTTCTCTCGTGTCTGCAGATAGACACTGGCTAAATACAAAATTTAATTCTCTTTTACCATTACCCCTTTAATTGTCAAGCCGGAGAAACAAATTTCAGTGGTAAATTTAATATATATTGAAAAATATTGACCATCAAAATGTTTAATTGATATATCAAGTAGTATTTTGAGCGCTTTGAGGCGCTGTTCACACATGAGGTGTTAATATTCAATTTTTTTTTCAGAAACGTGCCTAAAATACTTAACTAAGTGAGTCCACTGGAAAGATTTTCTATTTTCATAGTTTATATAGATTTGCCCTTAGCCCCTCCTGTGTCAACAGCACCTCACAGCCCTCACAATTCTACTTTTATTATATTAAAGTACGCGTTTAATGGTCAAGATTTGCAAAAAATGAAATATTTACTCATTGAATCCAATGCCTTTGCAGGTAAAGAGAAGACGATTTAAAAAAATTTACCAATGGAATTTATAAAAAAAAGTTTTCAGGTGTCATGTAAAAGGGAGACTGTTTGAGGCAGTAAAAAGAAAGAAAAAAAATCAAATTTTTGCCTTATAATCTGAGTCCAAGCAAGCCAAGTGAAGCATATTTTTTTTTAATTTATCACTGGAATAACTGGTTCGGTCATTCCAGTGGTACATTTTCAAAAATTGTCGTCTAGCTCATGCACATGCAAATGGGCATTCTTCAACATCACTGAAGAAGCTTAATTGGCCGGTTTCACCATCGAATGGTTAACTTGACATAAGATGTGTTAATGTGTGAACAATTCATTCCATCTTAAGCCACCAAAGTAAGTGACCAGACGTGTATCCAGAGCCGGATTATCACTAGGCTACTTAGGCTACAGTCAACCTGCACTTAGGGGGGGGGGGGCTGGTGCTTTACACCAAAACAATGTAAGGGGTTTTCTATAGGCAACGTTGTGCAACGAAGAGACAAACTCGGTGCAAATCGACACTACAGCAATACAGCCATGTTGATTACTGCTAATTAAATGTATTTAATGTTCATTTGCTGTCCAAGAGAAGTCCTTTTGGAAATTGACCACTGGAATGACTGACTCGGTAACCGAGCCAGTCATTCTAGTCATACATATATGATATTCTTATAAGGGCCAAGTATAGCCACCATATCTGTCAATCAATCAATCAATCAATCACATTCTATTTCTGTAATTAGGCTGCTACTAGTCTGTTATGACAGATTTTAAAAACAATTAAATTCCCTTATATGTCAGCATGATAGTAATCTGTGTTTATGTCGGCAGCATAATAGTCGTAATATACTGGATGGGTAGCCCACAGTTTATCAAGTCTCCCCTTAAATGATGCTATTGTTGGTGCTTCTATTACATGGGATGGGAGGCTATTCCATATGTTCACCACTCTATACTTAAAGGAGTATTTTAGGATGTTTAAGCGGGGCCGAGGTTTATACAATTTTAAACTATTCCCTCTGGCTATAGATTTTTGTCTTAGTTCAAAGAAATCGCATACATCTGGGTCATACTTTTTTGTTATTATTTTATAAGCTTCTATAATGTCGCCTCTTAATCTACGATATGCAAGTGTTGGTATGTTAAGTTTTCTAAGCCTCATTTCATAATTTAGGTGTGACAATCCTGGAACAGTTTTGGATGCTCTGCGCTAGACATTTTCTAACAAATCCATATGCTTTTTGAGATATGGACTCCAAACCTGGATAGCGAATTCTAGATGTGTCTTACCAGTGATGTGTAAAGAGTTTTGAATGTATTTATATCTAGAAATACGAATGTTCCTCTTATAACCCCCATTATGGAATTTGCTTTAGTAACCTTATCTAATGTGTGTTTCTCAAGACAGATTACTATCAATAATAACACCAATGTCTTTTTCAAACTCGGTATAGTTAATTGGAGACCCATTTTTAGTCAGTGTATGTCAAGTTGGAAGCTGTGACACCAGCTGAAATTAGTGCAAGGACTCCTATCGAATCAATGTGAATCGCCACTAGCGTCAACATACGTCCATCCCGAAAACAACGATCAGATACTGAATAAAATTATATCAGAAGTGAAAGTGATCAAGGAAAGTTACGCACACTTACAAAAGCAGATAAATGAGCTGAAAAAGGCAAATCCGGCAACCGAACTTTACTGGGGTCATGGTTCTCAAACAACAAGTGGTCTCAGAAAACCGAGAATAGCTGAAAGCAATCACAATAGGATGTACACAAATTACTGCACACGGAATGACGTCACAATTCCCCAATTTCTGACTACCATATCAACCAGTCCAGCCAAGAGCACTATGAAGCCCATACAAAACAATGTGATATGACACGAAATGACAAATTCATCGGCAGGAGACATACATCAAATCAGGAAGTTATAGAGACGCGATCAAGAATGGATCAGCGAATCAAAATAACACAACACAAAATCCACATGGATGTAGACGAACACATCCAACAGAAAATGGTGAACATCATCCTGAATATAGAGCGACAAAAATGTCTTTCTGATTGACAGTTCTAGATATACAAATTGAGCGCACATTACATATCAACACCAGATATTGGTGTCACCATCAGATCACAACCAGTTAATTAGTTTCAAAATAGTCAACAGTGTACCTGTATAGTTTTCTGGAATATGATAGTTAGGGAGTTCAGAGATCGATCGATTCCAACAAGTTCGATGTGTGGGCGGAGCTTAGCTAGAGATGGGCGGGGCATAGCTCAAAATGGAAAGGTCCATTACCGAAGTGGTATCGCCGAACAGCATTCCATCAACCATAAACATGAGTGAACTACAGATTGACGAGTACAACCTACCGCTGAACAGAATTCCATCAATAGGATTGGAACTGCGACATACTTAGTGATCATGGGTTTGACGAATCAGAATGGAGTACATGGATCACACAATAAAAGGAAAGAATCCTTGTCCGATGCATCTACAGAATCCCCAACTCAGACAGCCCAGACAATCATAGTCTTTTAAATCTGCTAAACTAGGTTGAAGCGGTTTATGCTGACTACATTCTTATTGTAGGGGATGTCAACATTCTATAGATTAACTGGAGCACGGTACCTTCATCAAAGGAGGAAACAGCATTTCTTAGTGCTACCAGGAATATGTTCCTACAGCAACAAGGTAGGAAGGCTACACGACATAGAATAAATCAGACCTCGCATATCTTAGACATAACGTCAAAGAACAACCAAACTATCGTCCGTGAATAACCCACTTACCTCCACTAGGTAAATGTCAACATAACGTTCTACAAATCTCACTACATCCCAACGTCTTAAACACAAGCAAACAAACAGCTAAGCCAAAGCTACTGTTGAACATGTGATGGTATAATGAAATGAGAACATATTTAGGAATGACGGACTGGAATCATCTGAGTGAACTTAACGCACCGGAAGCTTGGTACTTTCTACACAAAACTGATCACAATGAATAAGCAGTACATTTCTACATCCAGACAACATGGTAAGAATAAACATCTCTGGCTTGACCCTACTATAATACAATCACTAAAAGGTAAATATCGGGCATATGACAGATACAATGAAACAAAGACAACCACAGATTACGCGCTTTACAAAATTGCTAGAAACAAAATGATGGCGTGCATCAGTAAAGTGCCAAGTGTAAGCAAGAGAAATGCAAAAGTCTGTTATAACTATGTCAAGAGTAAACCGGTCTAACATGAATTAATTAGCAAGATATGTAACTCAGCAAATGGAACTATTGCTTCAGACGATAAAGAAAAATCTAATAATTTTAACAAGTTTTTTTCAAGTATGTTCACTTAAAAAATAGTCAGTCTACACCATTCATTAGCCCCAGATGCAATGGTATTGTATTAAAGGAAATAATAATAATAATAATAATAATAATAATAATAATAACATGTATAGCTATCGAAAACAAATTGAAAGCACTCAGCCCCAATAAAAGCAATGGCCCTGAGGAAATGCCAGTGAGAATATTAAAGGTAACTGCTAAAGGAATTAGTGCACCATTGTGCATAAATTTAGCAAATCTCTATAAGAAAGCATATTATCTGACATATGAAAAATGGCCAATGTATGCTACATACATAAAACAGATCCAAAATCGTCTCAAGTGACTGCAGACCAAGCAGTCTTAGCTCTATCTTGTGTAAGATCCTGGAGTCATATAGAATGGACAGCATTGTAGATTTTCTGGAAAGAGCCAATCTAATTACCAAATGTCAGCATGGATTCCAACATAATGGATCATGTAAAACTCAACTACTAGAGTTCTTCGAAGATATAACTAACAGCCAACCTTGATTTAAATGAACTTGCTGATGCAGTATATTTAGACTTCTTAAAATTATTCGATACTGTGCCACAACAACGGGTCTAAAGATAACTCAGAAGCTATGGTATAGGTGATACTCTAGTATAATGGATAGGAAACTACCTATGTAATAGAAGACAGAGCAGAAAGATCAATGATGCAACACCAGACTGGATAGAGGTGGCCAGCGGTGTGCCAAAAGGAAGTGTCCTGGGACCTATACTCTTTCTGATATACATAGATGATCTACCAGACCTACTAACCTGCCACTGCAAAAATATTTGCAGATGACACACAATATATGACAACCCAACTACCAGTAAGATTCAAGACAACATAGACAACGTGTGTACATGGTCGCATACAGGGCGGCTTTCCTTCAACACAGATAAAATGAACACATGTTCTATATTTTGGCAGGAATAACCCACACACTATATATACTATATGACAGATATGCCAGATATGCACCCTGTATCAGAGGTCGAAAAAGACATGAGAGTGCATATTGATAGAAACAGTCTCTTTTGATATTCATATAGGAAATATTGTATCCAAGGCAAACAGCACATTATGACTAATTAAAATAACCTTTACCAACATAGACGCATCTACATTCACGCTCTTGTACACGTCGCTAGAGAGACCTATTTTCGAATATAGCAGCTCGGCATGGTGGCCAAGACTAAAAGGTCAATTACATCTATTAGAAAGAGATCAATACCACACAACAAAACCTGTTCTGCAAATCAACTAGTTACAGCGGAAAGACTTGAAGCTTTAAATCTAATGTCACTGAAATATAGATGGTTTCGAGGGTTGGTTGAGCTGTCGCTTTTGTATGCTAATCCATAATGTAGAAGATTACTAGCATACCCTTCATCAAGGGGTAGTAAGTAATCTTTTGCTTTATTAGTATCAGTTACATATGTGTGGAGGGCGATACATAGTTATAGTGGGAGTCGGTTAGGGGGGTCAGTTGAGATGTCACGTTTGTAAGATGTATAATTCCCTAACCTGTAACATAAAAGATTACTAGCATACCCTTCATCGAGGGGGAGTAGGTAATCTTCTGCTTTATTATTATCGGTTAGATATGTGTGGGTGGAAGGCGATACATTGTTATACAGTGACTGGGGTTGGGTGGGGATCCATACAACAATTGTAAATTATGTTATATATTCATACATTGAGCCAGTTTTAAAACATTATTTAACCTATTTAAAATATACCCTTCAATCCCTCCTACACTTAAAAAGCTAATATATGCAAACCGTACCTCTGTACAAATCCATGCCCTAGCTTTACACCCAACCTACTAGGGGTTCAGTATCACTTAGATCATTTAAAAACTTATTTAAATAATAGCTCTAAAATCAGTTTCACATAGTACCTCAGTCGCATCATTCTCTATCTCTATTGCTTAACTTTACATGTTGCTGGATCTCACTCAAAAACATTTGTTTATATTTTAATTAAAGTAATTTTTACATGTATTTCGTTTTTATATTTTTCGCTTTTTCATGTTTATTTTTATCATCTGCATGTTTATCGCCTGTATACTTTATTGCTTGTATAGTTACTGAAACTGTATTTTATTAAAAAGTTGTGAAATGTGAAATGACTTGTGTTGTTTAATTGAAAACACCCTGAAATAAAATCATCGCATATAACCCGGCCAAACCCTGATTCAACTTAAACTTTTTTAAATTTTTTTCCCAATATTGCTCGGCCGCTCGAGGCCCATTACAATTGTAATAGGTTGTTTTTATCAACCTAACATGATTGAAAATTGATTCACTGAAGTTTGTACGACTCTGACGGTCGCTGCATACCATACTGACATCGTTTTAAAGTTTGACTAGTTAATTTTAATATGTTGGTGTATTAACTAACTGATTGTCCTTAGGCGATACATCAACCCTTGTACATTGTCATGGTTACAAAACGCTGAGGTTCAGAAGTTCAATGCTCAAGCCGTTAGACTAACAGTGTCATCTTCCACAATTGTCCTTAATCTATAGATTGACCATTTAGAATTAATCTCCCATGATTGAATGAGTTGCCAGAGTCAGAAAAAGATGTGTCCAGACTTGCAACCTGCCAATACGCATTACGCTATGCATTACCCTCATTAAACCTTGTGAGTCATTATGCTAATTACCATTACACTCGCCTCATTGGATGCCTGGAGGAACGTGATTTAATGAAGGGGTGGAGATTCGTGATTGAATGAGTTCCCAGGAAAAGATGGGGCCAGACGCACACCCTGGCAATCATAATTATGCAGTACATTAACTCTTGTCAATCAGCAGTAAACTAATTACCCTTAAGGTGGACTCATTGGATGCCAGTTGCATGTGATTTAATGAGGGCTGGGCTTCATGATTGAACGAGTTCCCAGAGTCAGGAAAAGACGAGTCCAGACATGTAGCCTGTTAATCATCCTTAATTACCCTAATTAACCCTTGCCAATCACTAAGCTAATTACTCTTAAGGTCGCCTCATTGGATGACAGGAGGCATGCGATCTAATGCGGGATGGGGCTTATGGTCACTCTCTACATCTAACATCCAATCAGAATGGCGGAAAGCTGGGGTCCGATTTTATCACCTTTGCAAAAGGCGGTGAGATCAAACGAAAAAGGGGTCAAAATAGCAAAGGGAAGAACAAAAGAAAAAGGTATGAAAATCGGACCCAGCTTACCCCACCTCTACTCACCACAACATACCAGCTACAACAACAGATCATTTATGATGTAGAAGCTCAAGCATAATTATGTTGAGTGATTAGAAACTAATTTCACAGGGATGTGTTTTTCTACTTAATATTAAGCTAGACAGCTCAGGTTAAACTAGTTACCAAAATACTAAACACGTTACCGTTATTTATGTTGGGGTTTTCATATGAACATACTCGGATTTCAGTGACGAAAGCGTTCAGAGAAATATTATTCCAAATTACCGCATCAGCTGCAGTACGAAAATTGGTGTCTTACCGTCTTAAGCGAGTCTGCAATCAGGATGTAAGCAAACGAACGTGTAGTGGAGCAGGAGCAATAAGATCTTCCAACATATATGTTGTCACATTAATTAGACGAAGAAAAAGCTTTTGAATATATTTGGAACTAATTTAATTAAGACTGGCTCTGTCTATGACAACAGCAACATGTTCTGGTCAAGTTAATTTCAAAATATTCAAGAGTTTTCTTATAATCGAGAATAGCAATGGGCTAGGTGCTAACAGACAGTTGGCGTTATTTGCGAGATTTACTGTTGAATGACAGAGGAGTGATATTTATGACGTAATTTGACCTGCTCTCTAGCAGTGAATACAGCATTAACACGGTGTGGTTTTCGAACTCCGATCTCAGATCGTTTAAATAAGGCCAAGACTATGGATTGATACTGATTTGATTATGCTGATACGGTAGGCCTAATCCTGGCTGCAGAAGATCCTCTCGTGGTTCGGAAAAGATGGTATGTCTTTCTTTATCACAGATTAGAACAACGCTTAATTGTAAATTTAGCGAATATGCTTTTATTTAAATTCTAATATTAATATAACAAAGTAGGAAATAAGTCATATTGCAGACTGAAACTAATATTAATTTTGCTTCTTACAAACTTAAATTTCAATCGCTGACTGTTTTTTCAAGAATTGCAAAGACTAACTATTTCTAAGTACTGAGCAGATACTACGGAATACGTTTACTGATCTCAGGATCAACGGATGATAAAGTGATCCCACAGCACTGTCGACTACGTCTTATATAGCACAAAATCATGTGCACAGCCATCGCCACATAACAGGAGCAAAAGAGGTAGCCCGGATTCCGATTGGTCGAGTCTCCTTGCTCACCCAATAGAAACCCCCACACACTCACTCGAATAAGTGTGCGTTCGACCCGTTCTAACTGGTTCTCACTGGAACTGTTTTGAAGCATATATCACAACATCTTGTTGCTATTGTGCCATACTGACGTCATGATGTTGTGATTCCAAGCATAGTTTCATCTTGCTGTTTAGCTTGACAACATGTTCACAGGCGTCTATCTAGATCCATAGGATTCGCTCATACATGGATTGTTTATTTATGCCTTGGTAATATAACGGTCCCAGCACCACAGAACCCCATCCCTCACTGATCCCTGACCTAACACGTACTGCGGATATGGTCACGGGAAAATCCGTAGACCATGCAACATGTGAGTCACCAGCACCTACCAAAGTTCGATCGTACTAGAGAACCGGTCATTTAACCACTGCCTCTGCTTAAAATATTTCCAGTCATAAGTTCTCAAAAATATCATTTCCTGCTATGACACCGCCGGGCAATTGACTCCCTAGATAATCATGATTGTCCCTAAAACAATCCCTTATCGAAACAGTAAATTCCTGGCAGCGTTTTACATACAACCACAAAACCAGTATTTCATAGAGGCCTACAAGCCATGCTTGGATCTCGGATAAATTATATAACACCATCATGAAATACGTTTGACCTTTAGAAATGCAATAGTTTACGTTTGCTGTTACGATAGTTTGCATTTGTTGTTACGAATTGTATTTAAAATAGTTTGTGTGTGTTGCTGCCTAAAGGTAGGTAAATATTTAATTCCATTCTATTCATGCTGTATTTATTAACACTAGCGCCGCTGTCTTCATTATAGACACGTATTTCATTCTATTCATGCTGTATGTATTAACACTAGCGCCGCTGTCTTCATTATAGACACGTATTTCATTCTATTCATGCTGTATGTATTAACCCTAGCGCCGCTGTCTTCATTATAGACACGTATTTCATTCTATTCATGCTGTATGTATTAACACTAGCGCCGCTGTCTTCATTATAGACACGTATTTCATTCTATTCATGCTGTATGTATTGACAATAGCGCTCCTGACTAGGTAGCCTAATCTCATATATTTATCTACATATTATTACATAATTAAAAACAAAGTCCAAACTTTATTCGCGTACGCGTTCAAACGCACACACACACACACGCACGCACGCACGCACGCACGCACGTACGTGCGTACGTACACACGCACGCACGCACGCACGCACGCGCGCAAGCACGCACACACTACGTGTACGATTTCCCATAAATGATACATATAAATCAGGATGACGCTGTCGTGACGAAGAAGATATTTATAACTGAGATGATTTCATCTAAAAGACTATTACAAATACTTAGCAGAAGATTTGGACTTCTCGTCAGGTCAAGAGGTCATACGCAAATAATGCTCAAGACAGGAACTGACAATATTGAGGCTAGCTACTTCCTCAAGATCCCCAGATCCGAATCCGGATATCTACAGCGTGTACTTTAATGGGTAACCTTTAATGTTGAAATACGTATTATTGTTTCATAGTAAAGTTCCATGTGCAGATAAAGAGGACTAGTTTTGACAATTTTACACGGGAATGACTGGTTTAATAAGCGAGCCAGTCATTCCAGTGGTACAATTTCAAAGACAGTCTTCTCTTAAGACTGCTTAAAGGCTTAAAGGTCTGCTAAAGGTGTTCCTAAAGGTAGTCACTACCAGCAGACACATAGATGGCAGGTGCATACTCTGTTCCAGAGTTTCAGTACCAGACACGTGCCCAAATATGCAAATGCATTTGCACTTACTTAAATTTGAATAAGTTGCAAACATTTGCATTTGCATTTAAATGCAATACCCTGCACTTGGATCCACGTCTGGTCCGTACATGCGGCCATGCATGTGATATGCGCCAATATATGTCATAATATCTTTAGACTAGCTGAAACTCTCTAAAATGATATTTACCAAACAATCTTAATTCATGAATCCATTTTCTCAATCATTTATATGGCGTCATAATCATCTACGTGACGTGTAGGCTGACGTCATACTTATTACGTCATGAATAACTCGATTTAGTCTTACCGCAGACGCGTTGTACGAATTGTATGTCTTTACCATTTAATACACATTCTGTTGAATATGTTTAAAGTAATTTGTCTGGGCAACACCAACCCCCCCCCCCCCCCAGTCAAATTAGTTTCAAAATATTTAACAGCTTACCTGTATATTTTTCTGGAAATTGATAGTCAGGTAGCTCAGGGATCGATCGATCCCAACACGAGCGAGGTATTGGTGGAGCTTAGCAAGAGATGGGCGGGGCATAGCTAAAACGGTAAAGGTCCATTCCTAACGTGAAGTTGATTATGAAGCTAAGCACACCGGTAACGCCATCAAACCCGACAGGCATTCAGCAAAAATACTGAATATTTTAAAACTAATCTGATGGGAAGCTGTTGTTCCATAGGCAGCAACATATTTCAGTCAAATTATTTCCAAAATATCCAACTGAATAGTTATTATGTTGAAACTGTTTTTGTTTATTTGGTATTTCCTGTTCATACGGTTAAATGTGTCTAAAACAAAAACACCTTTCAGCAACCTCATTTTCAAAATGAACTTCCTTTCTACCATTAGAACTATTAAAGTTAATCATCTGTAGGCCTATTTAGAGAAAATCTGAACCCGGTTATTACCCTGGTCAACGACAATGACGTCACCATTTTGCATGATGGCCAGTCCCTGAGGATAGTTAAAGTGTCCATTATTAACACCATAACTGCCTAATGTAGAGATAAACCCACCATCAGCATGAAACACTTGAAGACGATTATTGTCACAGTCAGACAGAATGACAAACCCATGCTCATCTATGAATATACCTCGTGGACAATTCATCTCACCATTAGCCACTCCAGAGGTACCAAATGTAAATATAAATTCTCCTTCAGAAGTAAACACACTGACTCTGTCGTTACCACACTCTGTCACGTACACACGGCCAGTGTTCATAGCAACAGATACATAAGCTGGTTTATACAATTCTCCTGATGCACTTCCTTTTCGTCCAAACTGGCGGATAAACTCACCAGTTCGCGTGAATACTTTAACTCTGTTATTTCCCCAGTCACAGATATACATGTTATCTGAAATGTCTACAGCCACGCCTACGGGACCATTAAACTGCCCTTTGTTTGATCCACGTTTACCGACTGTATACTTAAACAGACCGTCTCGATTGCACACCACAATACGATGATTCATGTAGTCCGCTATGATGAGGTCCTCGTGGCTGTTTACAGCAAGTCCTATCGGATCGGAAAACTGTCCATCACCCTGACCATGTGTTCCGA
>CM067361.1:12526849-12564349 GCA_034401795.1 Chaetoderma sp. LZ-2023a | reverse complement strand
CTGTCTTTACATTGAAGAAAACCGCATTGGCACAGGAATTTAATTTAAAATTTCTTTACCTAAATTTGTCCTATCGAGACCATGTTTAGATGTACTTAGAGTGGTTCCTCCCTTGAGATTAGTTGGGGTAAAGTGAACTTATCAGTAGGTCGCTTTAACAGGTAAAGGCTGGGATTGATCCTACATTATAGAGAAATCACACACACGAATGCACACGCACGCCCGCACGCACATACGCACCCACGCACACATATGAACGAATGCACGAATGCATGCAATAATACATGCACACAGTAATACATGCACGAATGCACGCAATAATACATGCATGAACGCGTGCACGAACGGACGCACGAATGCATGCACGCACACACCCACGCACTAATGTACTCACGAATTAATGCACTCACACCCACATACATACACGCACACATACACCCACGCAAGTATAGATGCACGCACGTACGGATGTGCGAGCACACACCCACACACATACACACATATACACATACGAACAAACGCACGGACGCACGAACGCACGCACGCACGCACGCACGCACGCACGCACGCACGCACGCACGCACACGTTTGCAGACACAAAACTAAAAGATGTCCTACGGATATGATTTCATGTTGCCCCACCATTGATTATCTACTATAAGGGAAACATGGGATATTCCATGCACGAAGGTTCAGTATATGTGTCCATGCTATGAATTACCTGGTGGAAGACATGATGTATTTTTGCAATAATCAATGTCCTGATTGCGACCCACACATTCTCGGCCACCATTAGTAGGAGGTGGGTTGGTACATGCTCTGAGCCGCTTTCTGTGTCCGTCTCCACACGTCTTTGTACAGTCACTCCAGGAGCTCCATGGTGACCAGTTACCATGTACTGAATCAAGAACAGATGCTTTTACCTAGATAGATTTGACAAGACCAGGGCTGGAGCAATTGCTAAATGAACTAGGCGGTCACCTAGAGCGGCAGGTTTTACGTAGGAGTTCAGAAAATGCTAATGTATATGCAACAGTAATCTAGTATATGGTCATTAATAGCAGTGTCTTGCAATGCAGTATCGGTAAGTTATGTATAGCTGATAAATTTGTTTATTATATAAACATGGGTTTCAGCCTGTTTAATATTCTTCAATAAGAACACATGTGTAATATTCAACGGCTATTAGGTGCCTGAATCTACTTAAATTGTCCAATTAAAACAACGACTGATGGGATCCAGCACGCGATGCATCCTGAAAATCAAACATGAAAAATAACATCAAGGTTACACGCGTAACTATTGTAAAATATATAAAAGTTTCAGTTTATATGATTAATACTTACATAGGATGTGAAATCCCAATTAATGTCACTATTATCAACCTCATCGAAAATTCTTATATTGCATTCGCTAAAGCTTGTGCAAAGTTTTAGTTTTCGACTCGGTTGATAACAGTGATATTAAATGGGACCGAGTTTCTGATCCTGTTTATCAATCGCTTGCAAGTCCGATGCAATTCGTAAATAACCAATCCACATGCTCGGTGTAGAGCAGTGTAATGGAAACAAAGTACTCATACACTTTGAGGACAACTCAAGTACTTTGTCTAGATAAGTAGCATATACATAACACGCTAATCACAGTCCTGTCGAGGCCGAAGAGATGGAGGACGAGAGAGGGAGGGCGAAAGAGTGAGAGTGAGAGAGATGGAGAGGGTGAGATGGAGAGCGGGAGAGGGATAGCGAGAGTGAGAGGGAGAGCGAGAGAGAGAGGGAGATTGAGAGAGAAAGAGGGAGAGCGAGAGAAGGAAAGCGAGAGAGAGAGAGAGAGAGAGAGAGAGAGAGAGAGATGGAAAGCGAGAGAGGGATAACCAGAGATATAGATGGAGCGAAGGATAGCGAGGGAGCGAGGGAGGGAGAGGGAGAACAAGAGTAGGAAAACAAGAGAGAGAGAGAGAGATAAGGAGAGCAGGAGGAGTTAGAGGAAGAGAGGGAGAGGGGGAGAGCGAGAGGGAGCGAGCGAGGGAGAGAGCGAGAGAGAGAGAGAGGGAGGGAAGGAGGGAGGGAGGGAGGGAGAGAGCGAGGGAGAGAGAGAGAGCGAGAGAGAGAGAGAGAGAGGGAGGGAGGGAGGGAGGGAGGGAGCGAGCGAGAGAGAGAGAGAGGTCCTGAAAGACTACATTGATTGCCCCGTGTATTATTAAGCTTCCGAATCAGAGGTCCTGGAAGATTACGGTGCGTATTTCTTTTATTATTAGGCTTCTGAGATAGAAACGCTGGAAGATGGCAGTGAATATTTCGTTTATTATTAGGCTTCTGAGAGAGAAGTTCTGGAAGACTATCGTGATTGTTTCCTGTGTTGTTATTCTCACCCAGCAAGAGGCCGCGTGTGCCGTGATCAGGCTTGTCTATGCGGCTGTGCATCTGTATCTGTGTCTGTCTCTCTGTCTGTCTAGCTGGCTATCTATCCGTCTGTCTGTACATCCCCACCCATCTGCTCATCCTTCCATATATCCGTTCATCCATTTGTCCGTCCACCCATCTGCCCATCCATCCATCTGTCCGTCCATCCATCTGTCTATCCATCTACCCGTCCATCTGTTCTTCCTTTGCTGTGTTGTAATCTATCTGTTCGTGTTCAATTTGTCTGCCAATCCACACACACACCCCATATAACGCCATCAACGCACCCGACACCCCCCCAGCTGCTTGCCAATCTCTGTCAAGAATTGTACCTCCAACCATTTTAATACCGAACACTTTTAAGTAAAATTTCAATTTTGTCATAGAATATACTCAATATAGACATTTTCAGGCCAGGTAAAAACTATTTTAAAAGATTTACAACTGGAATTACTGGTTCTGTTATCGAGGAAGACATTCCAATGGAAACATTTAGAAAATAGTCTACTCTTGGCCTGCAAAATTATGTTTCATAAGACCACTGCACACACAAATTTGGGCAAGATTAGCACTGAAGCGTTACAGGGCTTCCATCATCCCCCCCACCCCCATCCCTATTATTTTCAGTGGCGGTGAGCGTGGGTTGAGGAGCAGTGAAGGGGTATGTGCTACAAGAGTACACGGTTTGAATTTAACCCCCTTCATATCTGGAATCCAATTATTTTACATTTCACTGCACGAATAGAGGAAAGTAGTTGGATTTTAATAAATTGGATTATTTTGCCTTTGGGAAAAGGAGAATGAAAATCAACCTGTTTTGTACAAATGTTGGAATCAATTTGAAACTTTGAAACATGTTTAACATATTGAAAGTGCTTTTCCAACGAGCTGTTGTTGCCATAGCTCCCAGTTAAATTAGTTTAAAATATTCAACAAAATGTCTATTAAATTGTAATTGCACATGTTTGTCCTGGCCCCAGATTTGTACTATTGATGTAAAATCATGATTTCTTTCAATGAAACTTGGTAAGGCGTCTCATTTTCAAAGATTATTTTGAGAAGATTCAGTGGTCTCGAGAAATGTCCATTTGTAGGCCCTTTTTGCATACAGCTATGTAACCGGATCACTGCGTTAGCACAGTAACTGATCCGGCTGGATCACTCTATTTTAGTGGGAGAGGTTTGTCTTCCGGGTTTTACCACTGGAATGACTGGCTCAGTTATTGAACTGACCACTCCGAGACTGCAGGTGTACATTCTCGGAGCCTATGGCTGTCTTTGGCCAGTGCGGCATGACGGGGTTAGTGAGTGTGGTGGATTTACAGATGGACTAAATATGGGAGGGGGCATTGTAAATAACACTAAAACGGGGTCTTTGGGATGGGGTTTGGCCGAGAAACGGGTCGGGGAATTATATATGGGTACAGAGAATGACAATTGGGGAGTGGTAGGCATACAAATGGGGGTATGGGGCAACAATGTTTTTGTATATTTCACAGTGTACAAACAATTGAAAAGAAAAAGAAAGAAAAATAAATAAATACAAATAAAGGAAATATGAAGATATTGTACGCTCATATGCAGCCCATGTGATGTCTGAT
Organism: Chaetoderma sp. LZ-2023a; assembly: GCA_034401795.1. Lineage (NCBI taxonomy): Eukaryota > Metazoa > Mollusca > Caudofoveata > Chaetodermatida > Chaetodermatidae > Chaetoderma > Chaetoderma sp. LZ-2023a. The sequence goes on along the minus strand of CM067361.1, from coordinate 12,560,346 downwards.
CCATGGATGCCAATGTGGATCCTTGGCCTGTGTAGGACTGCCATCACGGGTTTCGTGGGATGGTGATGTCTTAGATTGGTATCCAGACATTCTAAATTAACAAGAATTAGTTTTAGTTGAACTTTATGGTGTAATATAGGTCAATTTGACCTGAATTTATAGTGCCCAATCTAATTTTGCGGTTGTGATTCTTGTGGTGGTGTGTTTGATGTGTGTACGTTCGTAGGAGATATAGGGCGGTTGTGGTTGGCGTGACGTATGCATGTGTACGTGGTGTGTGGGTGAATATATAGGTGTGTGCGTGCATGCGTGAGTGCGTGCATGTATACAGGGCATGTAGATGGGGGCTGTGTGGGTGCGTGCGCGAGTGCGTGCATGTATACAGGGGGTATAGATGGGGTGTGTGTGGGTGCATGCAGCTGGGTGACTGGGTAGCTTATATTGTATGTAAATGGCTAAGATAAGGTAATGGTGAGACGTTTTCATTTAGTTTTTCGATGACTTTTGTTAAAGTGTATCGGGAGACTGGGTGTATTGGGGGAAATTAAATGAATAACTCAACTAATAATTTCTCTTATTTCATACACAGATGGTCGTAAGACCTGGCTTCTAGGGTAATGGTTTTACAGGTGTATAATGCAATAGGGGAAAAGATCGTGTGGTAAGCCATTAGGTGTGTAATTTTGGACACCATTTTGGTCGCTAGTCTGGGGCCTTTCCAGGCACCACCTATATGGCTGCGGTTTTGTTTCTGGTGTTGTTGCACTATATTCATAAGGTACACACTGATTTCCTTTAAAAATCATTGGTTCAGTTAAGCTTAACCTAAAACTAGGTGGGCTCGATACAGAATCTACTTTTCATTTAAGAATATTACAATCAGCTGTAATTGGATGCGATTTCCTAATAACTCAGAGAATTGTTATTGATTCAGGAACAGGTTAATTGAGATTTGCATCTAAAGTCTCTGTGAAATTCTTGCCAATCCGGAAAACATTTCCACGCATCTGTTTAGCTGCGGCATTATCAACTGTAAATATTGATGCACGTTCTCAAATGTCGGTGTGCAACCTTATATGGCATGGCGTTAAATGGATATATTGGTGTGCTATGGCATGACGATGAGCTTAGAGGAGGACATCATAGGCTATCTAAGCTACGAAATGGTTACCATTGCATAAGCTAAATCTCACGTGAGCAACTTTCTTAAACAGAATTAGCGGAGTTCACACAACTGGTTTGCTTATGTTGCAAATTTCCCCAACTGAGCAAATATTCTTCTCCCTATTATAAGACGCATTCTGATTGTTCCGGTATACAACTGTATTCATGGACACAGGTGACTCACATGGCATGCATGCTGCCTGCTAAAACAACAAGACATCAGTGTTACACTGACGCGAAATGGACGAAATTTGTGACGTTATGCATTTCCAATTGTAAATCTAGATTTGTATCACGATCACAATGAGCTTGACTGCAGAAGTCTGGACGTTTTTATACTGCTCCTGCTGTTTGAGGTAAATGAATGACCATACTTAGTTCCAATAATTTGGCAAATTCTGAAATAAAGGCAAAATCAGCTAGGCAGAAGAATCTACCGGTAACTGTTAGCCTGCATTTTATACACGTCAAATGGTACAATGACCTTGAACTTTGACCTCAATTCCAGTGTGCTTGATCCCCCTGTTACAAGAAAACATGTTTAGTACCAATAAGGTGACGCTATGCCGATATATACGACGATATGTTGAGCTAAATTAAAAACCTAAACGTAGTAATAGTTTCATACCAAGTTCACAATGACCTTGAAGTGCGACCTTATGGCCTCAATACCTTTGTGCTCAATCCCATCGATAGAAAGGATGCATGTGCAACAGCTTAGTCCCAATAGGATGACGCCATACGAAGATATAGGGCAGTATGTTGATCTAAACCAAAACGTGACCGCAAAATTGAGTTTAATACCAAGTTCAAAGTAACCTTGGAGTTTGACCCCATGATATCAATATCATTATGATGGATATAACGAAGCAGATTTCCAAGTTGACTCCCAATAGAGTGAACCAATCCTGAGATATAAGACAATATATTTAACTAAACCAAAGACTTATTCGTAAAAAATAGTTTTATACCAATTTAAGAGTGACGTTGTAGTTTGGCCTAATTGCTTGAATATGATTATACTTCACCCCCTTGATATCAGAAAGCATATTCTCTAAGTTTAGTCCCAATAAGGTGAACTAATCCTGGAATATAAGACAATATGTTGATCTAAACCAAAAATATATTCGTAAAAATAGTTTTATGCCAAGGTCACCAGTGACCTTGAACTTTGACATCATGGCCTCGATGTCACAGTGGTCAATCCCAGCTATAGACGGAAGCTTGTGTTCATGTTTAATCCTAATGAGGTGAAATCGTGCCGAGATGTGCTTCATCTCATTCATATAAGTAAGCAAATGTCACAATAGAGTGAACCAATCCTTAGCTTAACTAAACCAAAGATTTTACCATAACATATAGAGTTGTATACTAAGTTCAGAGTGACCTTGAATTTTGACCCCCTGGCCTCAATATCATTATGCTCAATCCTCTTGATATAAGGAAGCGGGTTTTCTAAATTTCGTCCCAATAGGGCGACCGGATCCTGGAATATAAGACAATGTGTTGATATAAACGAAAAACGTAACCGTAAAAATAGTCCAAATATCATCCAAAATGGAGAGATCCAATCTCTCTCAATTATGTGACGCCAAAATCCATTGCATCACTGGGTAGCTGACGTCATAATAATGACGTATTTAGCTGCATTGTGAACATCGAAAAGTCCGTCAAGCGTACGAATTGTATGTCTGTGTTGGATCAACAAGTTAATAAGCTTTCTGTTGAACATTTTGAAACAGCAACAGCCCGCAGTAAAACTAGTTTCAAAATATCCAACGGCTTACTTGATACCTACAATTTACTTAGATTCTGGGAATTCAGGTTTTAAAGTTTCAAATCGAGTCCAGCGTGTGTAAATAGTGGGCGTGGCCTATCTAGAAATGACACCCTCCATTGATCAAGTATTCGGGTTGTAGACTTCTATTAAAATACCAGCAAAAACTGCCTGGGTTATGTAAAAAGGATGTTAGCGTCTCTCGTTCAAACCAACATCTTCTAAATAATATCATAATATTTAAGGCATTACTCCACTAATAGTGGGGGAAGAAATGAACGGAAAGATGAAGTTGCATTTTTAAATCTCACTCGGCAGACTCTCGGGGATTATTTACGCATTTAAATACCATTTTCATGAACGAAACACGCAGATCAACTCAATTATCTGTGAAAGTTGTAGCTGATTCTATGCCTAAGAAATGTGTTACCTTTCTTCAACAACCGTCGTGACGCCGTCATGAAAAGTCAACCTCTACAGTATGAATTCTAGGGCGTTGATGAATTAACATCTTAAGAAACATGATACCGACTTACCTTTCATTTCCTGTGACGAGGGGACTGCTTTATGTAACGTGTCCTGGTGATCTTTCAATACTGAAATCGATAAACAGATTGACACATTTCATTTTTACCTGACAAAACCTAATCGAGACAAATGAACAAGAATCAAGAATGTTGTGGCTGCTAAGATTTGTAAAATGATGTGAAGTGATTTACTTTCCAGGTAGGCAGACCAGGGGTTAAGCCATTATTTAGAATTACATTACTCGAATCATGGTCCAGAGACTGGTTAATGAAATTCACTCCGCCACCACCACCACCCCCACCCCCAGAAATGTCAAGTCCTAAGACCGGCCACCCAGAATTCATTGACAGAATGACAGAGTCCGATGAGCAAAGTGTCGCACTGGAGGAGACCAGTGTTATAAAGGACATGGGTGTCTACATGGACAACAATCTCAACTTCCACAAGCATGTCGAACTATCTGTACATAAGTCCGACCAAATGGTTGGTCTAATTAGGCGCTCTTTTCGTTATTTAGACAGTGAGATATTCTCAGTACTGTAAGTCGCGTGTACGACCGTTACTGGAATATGCAAACTCTGTCTGGTGCCCACGTCAGATCAAAGACATAAATCTCGTCGAAAATGTACAAAGACGTGCCACTAAACTTCCACCTGATATGAGAGATGTGTCGTACGAAGACAGACTGTCCATCTTCAGATTGCCATCACTCTCCTACAGATGGCTACACGGTGATATGATAGAGACCTTTGAGTATATATATATATATATATATATATATATATATATATATATATATATATATATATATATATATATATATATATATATTCCAACTGCAACACAAACCTTCTAGGGATGGAGCCAGAATCCACCCAGATAACCAGAGGTCTTGGGCTCAACCTACACAAATTACAATGCAGCACATCCCTGCGCCAACACTTCTTCTGTAACAGAGTGATTACTCACTGGAACACCCTAAGAGAACACGTCGTACATGCGCCGTCCTTAAACTGTTTCAAGACTCGCGTTGGCAAGCTATGGTCGCACCTACTGTACAGCACACCTTTCCAGATACCTTACTAGCTATTATCTTGCCTCCACCATCTTCTCACTCACCAACAGTTTACTAAAGGCAGACTGGTAGGAATTGTTCGTCAGTCTGTGTTAAGATACCAAACAGACCTGGCAAGTCATTTATTACTTTGTATCTCTATTATTATTGTAAAAAAGCTTCATATTCCATGCGTCAGGTTTTGGTAGGGATTGTCCTATCATTCCACACCAAGAGCACGCGATAAATGTTCTTAGCGTAAATATTGTAAAGAGCCTGTACATGCTGTAAAGAACCTCGCGCTGTGTCCAGAATCGCTCCGTATATAGCGAATCAAATTACATCGAGCAATCACCAGACATGGTAGAAATCGTTTCAACCAGTTCCATTTTCCACCTCAATCTCTAAATAATGTGGATAGTGTGGATGCTTCGATACACACTTCAAAGAAAAAAACTATGAATGAGAGAAAAAGACAGATCTGAAGCTGTTTATTTTATACTGGCATGTCCGCATCTTACAATCCACACATCGTTGTTCCTAAAAAAAAACACATCAATGAGAGAAGAAGACACATCTGAAGCTGTTTATGTTATACTGGCATGTGGGCATCTTACAATCCATGCAGTGCTGTTACCCCTATATGCACACCTAAGTTAAATACGTCGATCATGAAATGAGCTCAGTGCTGATTATTCTGCCAGCCTCCTCCCTTTCTTTCTGATGTATATCAGTTTAAGTTGCCATGCTTTATCTTCTTTTTTTAAGGAATCAGAAACGTACCTACAATACAATGCGATAGATAGCACTGAAAGTTCCCACAGCCATATAGGTGCCACCTGGAAAAGTACCAGGCTAACTCACAAAAACGGCCTTAAAAGGACACCAAATGGCTGTACAGGTAACCCAGGTCCATAGGCCCTTCCCAGGCATAATTACAATACCTTAAAACAGACATGGCAATAATTTCGATACCTATAAAAGATAAAAAACAAAATATCCAGTCAAAATTGATCTTCAAGGGGGACAATCATTTAAGTCCTTGGTGACCCCAAACTCGCCTTTATTTAATTACATCAAATTGTAGGCGATCGTCTAAGACCTTGTTGACCCCACGCACTTCAATTATTGATCTTTTACCTGACAAAATTCCAAGAAACCTACCTTAAAACAAATTTACCAGTGACACTTAATACAATTCTAATAGCAAGCTTATCCAACATAGGGCCTGCTTTAATACTAAATTGCCAAATCGATTTATCTCCGCTCAGAAACCATTGACTAACCATTGTGCACTCTTCACCTTTTTTAATATCTTACCATCTATACAAAAATAAGCAATTTTGAAAATTCTGTTACTGCTTCCAGAATGCATTTCACTCAAAGTAAATCTGAGTTGTTGACCCTGCAATACCAGTAGTCCGTATTTCTACTGACCACCGGGTCAGACTTCACCGGCTGTATATGGGTGTACTCAGCTCATCATTTGGTATTGGATGTTGTTTTATTGGCCACTCACACATGGCTGTATTCGAGTCATGACATTGTTTAAGGTGCTTCCCGAAGGGTTGCGTTGCTTCCCCGAAGGGTTTCTTAAATAAGTCAGCAGCAAGCAAGCAGCGCCACCAGTGTCTTCATATGAACAACAGCATTTCTCCAGGGCGGGTTGATTGCGACTCAACCATAAGCCCAACTCGGCTACCACACGGGGCCTTCCTCGATTGAATTTCTCTCTCCTGAACTAAACTCATCATCATCCTTTTTGTCAATTTACTAGCAAATACAGGCATACATACACTGGTAAACATAGAGGCAAATTATGAATCTAGACACAATCATTAGATTGGTTGATTATGTTTAACAGACAATAAGCCTAACATAGAATAAGAGAAGATCGCTGTACATTTCCCAGGGCTCACCGTCCTAGGAAACATGGGCAATTTCCTTCGCTCCTAGCCTCTCCACCCAGGAGTATAAATGGGTACCAGTGTACAAGCTGGGGAAGTTACCAATAATAGATTAGAATAAAAAAATAACAGATGTGTCCTGAATGAATAATACATAACAGATGTATCCTGAATGGGACCTGGAATCAGGGACTCGATAGATGCCACTCAAACCGATAACTTCTTTTCTCAATGACCTAGTTTCAAAGCCCATCCGAGTTCCAATTTCTATCATCTGTACACTTTCCCAACCCACGATTCCAAAATCTTACTCTCCCACTTCCTGGTTTAGATTTGCATACACACTTTTACATTTATTTACAGTTCACCAACCCAGTTATTAGCCGAAAACCAATCCCAAATCTAGCATCATTTACATTCCTCCTTCCGGTATTTAAAACAGCTATACGCCCATCCCATCAGCCAACCAATCTAAGCAGCAGTTTCTATCAACAATATTTCCAATCATCACTGCCTTACATGACACATGCAGTCAGATACAAAACCTCACAGAAGAAACATTGACATAATCAAGGCAGTCAAAGTACGCTAAGTAATACTCATGTCACACATTAATACAGCAGTGGTGGTGATTGAGTGAGCACCTGATAATCAGTTCTACTGAAAGCTGCCCCTATCAGAGATAGCAACAGCACCCAATCAACCCTGACAAATATAAGTATTTATACACGATTGGCAGCAAAAGCTCAGGATCATAACTTCAAGTATGTACAGACAGAAAAATAAATATAAGCAGTTCGACTGAAAATTGCTGCCAACAGAGATAGCAACAAGCGGCAATCAACCCAGACAAATACAAATGTGTACATATCATGATGAGAACGTATACACCTTCTAATTCAAGCTACGTGTAGCAAGACAAACAGGCAGTAATGGGCGTACCATAAACTTTGAAGTCAATACGTTTCTGGTAAATCTGATCCCTCTTGAAAAGTATTTGACTGAAAGCCATGATACCCAAGGCCAGATGCTATTGTTCTCCTGTCAGAATGATTGATGGGTTAAGTGCAATTGTTGGAGAACAATAGCGTCCAGCCGGCCCCCTTCAGTCAAAAAAAGGATTGATGTGTACACGAGGTCAAGTACAATTCGTTCTAAATGAGCGGGTAGATGCTATTGTTCGTGCAGGTGTCCGCTCTAAATGTCCGGCTAGACGCTATTGTCTGTTATGAAATTTGCATGGATTAATGTGTTTTTAAATAGGTGATGAATGCATAACGTATTAATTAGGTGGGCGGCGGCGGCCAACTCCCCCCCCCCCCCCCGCTTCGTGGTTAAAAAGATATAACTCTGTTATGGAAATGAGTTGATATCCACCATTGGCATCGTTGACGAATAATGGCATCCCTTTGTCGAGTTTAACATATTAATTACGTGCCCTCCCCGCTGGTGGTTGTAGGGTAGACAATTTTGAAACTGAGCGGAAATATGGCTTCCTAATTGATGTTGTATAATAGTATATAGATAATAATAATGTACCTATCTTATGTAAGGAGATTCTTTAAGGTGGCAGTCATTTAATTATTAAATTTTCAAAAATATGAACAAAATGTGTCTTTTAATATTCAAAAATTCAGACCGAAGTACGGCGTTACATGGGTGATATGTACACTTATCGATGTTGTATAATATTATATAGATAAAAATCACGTATCTATCGTATTTAAGGAGTGGCAGTCATATAATTATTAAATTTCCTAAAAATGATATGCGTCAATAGGTTAATCGGCCACCTGCATGAACAATAGCGCACAGCCGGTCATTTAGAACAATAGCATACAGCGGCCAGCTATGAACAATAGCGTCCAGCTGACACTTATTAACAATAGCGTCAAGCAGGCACCTGCATGAACAAAATGTGTTCCCAGACATTTAATTTTCAAAAAAACCAGAGCAATAAAATTACATGGGTAATAGGTAAACTTATCGATGATGTAGACTATTAATAGATAATAATCATGTATCTATCATATTTTAGGAGATTCTTTGAAGTGGCAGTCATTTAATTATTACATTTTCTAAAACTATGAACAAAATGTGTTCAATTTTCAAAACATTAGAGCCTTACATGGGTAATAGGTACACTTATCGATGTTGCATGTATAACATTATACAGATAATAATCAAGTATCTATCGTATTTAAGGAGAGTCTTTAAAGTGTCAGTCATTTAATTATTAAATTTTCCAAAAAAATTAACAAAATGTGTTCCCAGTCATTTAATTTTCAAAAAAACAGAGCGTTGCATTACACGGGTAATAGGTAAACTTATCGATGTTGTATAATATTATATACATAAAAATCATGTATCTATCGTATTAAGGAGATTCTTTAAAGTGGCAGTCATTTAATTATTAAATTTTCAAAAATGTGCTATACAGGCGGCTGGCTACACATTTATACATGCGGCAACATGTGTATGTACCTGGATAGAGTAATTTTTCCTAGTTTTATTACCTTTTTTTGGAAACCACGCTGCTGATCGCTGTTGAATGTCTTTCATAAAATACGGCTTTCATATCGCAGACTCTAAACTACTTTAATTATAATAATAATGGCACACAGCCGGTCATTTAGAACAATAGCGTCCAGCGCCCACTTATGAACAATAGCAGCCAGCCGATACTCATGAACATGTGCTAGCACTTGATTATTTGAGTGCACTCGCATACATAAAAACACATCCTGATGAACAAATGACGTGAGATTGATATTTGGCAAGATATTACAATGTCCTCGCTGGGAGTAAAGTTTAAACATTAACAGTAGTAAGTGCATTGTGGTGAGTTGGTTGCCTTATCATTCACAACATTACATTTCAACAATTAAGAGCCACATTACGGGCATAGTAGCATAATCATAGATGGTCGTTTACTACAAGTCAAACATAAATATATCCTTTTAGGCTGCACAGCAGTGATACGATATAACCATGTTTTTTTACTATATAATTCAGTAAAACCTGCCCTAAGCGACCACCTCATGTTACACTACTGCATGGGTGCTATAGATTTTCTCATCCCTTTAACCCTTTAACCCTAGAATTTCTTCAAGAGAATTTCAATTTTCTCATGGAAAATGTCCATCTGCAGACCAAGAGAAAACTATTTTTAAGAATTTATCATTGGAATGACTGGCTCTGCTGGCTATCCATTTGTCTAGAGATTACGCCAGCAAACACCCACCACCAATCCCCTACACCAACCACCACCACCATCATCATCACCACCAACACACACCACCATCACGACCACCATCATCAACACCACCACCTTCACCACCACTACCATTAGCACAACCACCAGAACCACTGCCACCACTACCACCAGTACCGACATACACCACCAACCACTAAGCTAAATTGTCAATGACTCGTTGGTAACTACACAGCTAGCCAGTTGAATATTTAAAAACTAATTTGACTGGGTGGTGTAAGGCTCACAAATTATTTTCATTTTAAAACATAAATTCATCAAAGACATGCGGATATTTGAAACTAATTTGGCATGATGTTGTTGTTGTCATACGCATGTGTGTGTGTGTGCGTGCGTGCGTGCGTGCGTGCCTGCGTGCCTGCCTGCCTACCTGCTTGTCTGTCTGTCTGTCTGCCTGTCTGCCTGTCTGCCTGCCTGCCTGCCTGCCTGCATGCATGCCTACCTGCGTGCGTGCGTACGTGCCTGCGTGTGTGTGATGGGTAGGATAGCTAGCCAGGTATGACTTTTACTCATCATACCGTTGAATATTTTGTAACTAATTTGTCATGGCGATTGCGCCATATGCACGTGTGTGTTCGTGCGCGCATGTGTGCTGTGATGGTAGCTAGCCAAGCTATAGTAAAACGATAGCCAGCACGTAGAAAGAGATAACTTTAAGATGTTGTAGCCCTTGAAAAAGGACCGGATGTTGTCGCTATTTATAAACTTTCTTCGAGCTCATAACAGTTCATGCTAATAAATGTTTTCTGAAATCAGATGCAATGTGCATGATTGAAGTGTTGAAGTCGCTAATGGGATTATTATGCAACATACACGTTGAAGATTTTGGTTCTTCAGGGATGACTTGTGAATTATTTGCTCGACGATCCCGCTTTGCTACCGGTGAGATTATGATGATAAGGTTGCTGCGACAACCTCTTACCGATAGCGAAGAAGGATACTTGACAGTCCGGCTCGCCTCGTCGTGAAGATGGTTATGACGATATTTTTTTGAAAGACTGTCGGGTCTATCTGACTATGAAGATCTAGCGGTACGGATTGGATGTTTCTTCCAACTCTAGGATCAGAATCTAACGATGATTCTAACTTGAACAAACTAACCAAACTATTGTCTTACTATATGTAAGAGGATAATTTTATTGAAGATATTCTAACTGTACAAAACTGATAAAGATATTTAAACTGGAGCATAAAATTGCTCAAATACAACCAGTACCTAGCTGGTACGAACCAAGTAAATTCTAAGCTGCGCTATGTCTACAGCGAACGTAACACCAGCGACGTGTTACGTGAACCACGATGTTGGATTGATTGATTTCTCTAACTGAAATGGCATCTTATATATTATTTAGACTCTCTAAATCTGAGGGTTTATACATATCTAAATATTTAGATTCTACCCGAATCTGTTCTGATGATTCGTCTAGGTATGTTATAAGCACAGCTTGATTGGCCCGGATAATCAGTCCTCCAATCAACTTCTGCTTATTCCTTCCTAGAAGTTTTCTACCTAATAAATTTTGGTCGTTCTGACCAATCAACGATTCCTGTATTTCGATTTCAACTTCAAAACCTATTCTATATAATTCTTTGCTACAGAGTTTGATCGACGCTCATTGATCGTGACGTCATTCTGACCAATCAAACTCTTTGCTATTCTTCTATGGAGATGATGCCTCACATAGACAAAGCGGTGGTAGCTGGTTCTGATTTGATGCGATCTGTCAGCTAACTAACAACATTACGGAATGTGTTGTTGTTGCATGCCATTGTATGAGTGACATATAGTTGATATACAAATTTCGATTATGTTATTAATTCCTACAGGACGCTACAATGTCCATGTCCTGTCCATTGCCTATTGATGGATAAGCCTGTAGGATGCTAGAGTTAATAGGCACACGAGCTGTATGATCTCATTGCCAGCTGATGTTGTCCTATTCTCGTATGAGAACCTAGAATGCCTAACGTCATCAACTAAGTCCGTTTGTCACGTTCGATTCCACTGATTATTATACCTCCATTATTTTCTAAACTATCGATCCAAACGACTGCTGAATATCATATAAGTGTATGCCGACTGAATAGCAACAACTTTCATCTAAACTATTTCCAGATACACATCAACTCAGAACCGTGGGACTTATTTCAATCAATTCGACTATTTCAATTATGATACTAAACTTTCATCCAACAAGTGTCAGTGTACTATATCTGCACACCATCCATTTATCAGAAATCAGATATCATCAGCACTGGCTGATGTAATAATATTAAACTTACATATTGAGAGTATAAAGTCAACCGGTCAATTAGCTCACCTGGTATTTTCAAACCATAAATTTCACTTAGGACTTACTCACAAATATAAGACATCCCGCGGGGTCATGACTCCCACAAGACAATCCCATATCTACAACGTGACACAGTTATGGCTCTGTCTGCTTTAGCACTTGTGTCGAAGTTAATTTTGTTTACGCGGGTACAATTCAGCTGCGACTTATGCACACACACCCACACCCACCCACCCACCTACCCACCAACACACCCACACACCCCACCCTCTCACCCACCCACACACACACACCCACCCACCCACCCACCCACCCACCCACCCACCCACCAACCCACCCACCCACCCACCCACCCACCCACACACACACACACACACACACACACACACACACACATGAAGTCGGAGTGTCAGACAGATGGACACGTGGCAAAATGTGTAAAACACATTTGATCAAAGCGATATTATTATTTGTAATATAGAAAAATGGATTTGTTGCATGACCTTGCATACGTGTTATGTTACAACTCAGAAATCCAGAATTGGTATGTGGCAGAAACCCTACACTTCATTCGCTATATTCTATTGTAATAAATTATATTAATTGCATTATAAGAATCATTTAGAATCATGAACACCTGAACATCGTAATCGTATAAAAATGTATTGTTAAAATGTATAAACTATATTTCAGCATGGGGGACGAACAACGACAACAAATTATTTCGATTATAAGGGCTTAAGTCAGTGATCACATTGCATTCATCGACCTGGCTTGACATACGCGAAAACACGCCACCACTAAGTGTCAAATTGTCAACGCTTTCCATGGGCCAATGTTGGGCCGATTAGCAAAGTTACGTTGGCCCAAAGTAGTGGTACACATTTGGCCAACGTGTTCTTGCTATCAGGGTAGCGATAGGTCTGTGACGCTGTGCATATAACTATAGGCCTGTAACGCTGTGTATATAGCTATAAGCCTCTAATGCGGAGCATATAACTATAGACCTGTAACACAGAGTATATAACTATAGGCCTCTAACACTGTGTATATAGCTATAGGCATGTAACACTGTGTACATAGTCAGAGGCCTGTAACACTGTGTATATAGCTATAGGCCGGTAACACTGTGTATATAGCTATAGGCCTGTAACGCTGTGTGTGTGTGTGTGTGTGTGTGTGTGTGTGTGTGTGTGTGTGTGTGTGTGTGTGTGTATATATATATATATATATATATATATATATATATATATATATATATATAGGCCTGTAACGCAGAGTATATAGCAAGATATATAATCTAGCTGTGATAATTAAATGAGACGGTATACACACTTTACCCAGGAAGGTGACTATCCGAAATGTTTCTGAAGGTTAACTATTATTAATAAACGGGTACTCGGTAAATGCCGATCAGATCTAAACATTAGATGTCTATGGTACATTCCTAATATCGCATGATTTGTGTATTTTCACAAAGACCATATCAAATGTCAAATTTTAGGGTTCATTTTGATGTAATAAACAATGATTATAACAGAGTACGCACTATTTAGATGGTACAATATAATAATTTCACTCCAGCAATGATGGGCAGGGTCCATAATGAATTTATAACGTACAATTGTGTCCTATTTCCATCTTAGCGACTGGATTTCAAGTTTTTGTTGAAATTTACCAGAAGAAGTCATATTCGGTTAAAACTGATATGAAAACTCATAGCGAAGCCGATATGGCTACATAAGCCAAACCGTGCATCCCAACCCAACCCAAGACAAATTCGCCCTGTGAATTCATATACCTTAAAATAGACTATACGACATATCGAAATATCGCGATTTTTTCACCACGATTAATCGCGATATATCCCGAGGACAATATCGTGCAAGCCTAATGCTGTGTATATTGCTTTAGGCATGTAAAACTGTGTATATTGGCATGCAACATTGTGTATATAGCTATAGGCATGTAACACTATGTATATAGCTATATGCCTGTAACACTGTGAATATAGCTATAGGTCTGTAACACTGTGTATATAGCTATAGGCCTGCAAGCCTGTGGATATAGCTATAGGCCTGTAACGCTGTGTGTATAGCTATAGGCATGTAACGCTGAGTATATAGCTATATGCCTGTAACACTGTGCAGATAGCTATAGACCTGTAACACTGTGTATATAGCTATAGGCCTGTAACACTGTGTATATAGCTATAGGCCTGTTCCACAGTGTGTATAGCTATAGGCCTGTAGCACTGTCTATACAGCTATAGGCCTGTGACACTGTGTATATAGCTATAGGCCTGCACGCCTGTGCATATAGCTATAGGCCTGTAACACTGTGTATATAGCTATAGGCCTGCAAGACTGTGTATATAGCTATATGCCTGTACCACTGTGTATATAGATATAGGCCTGGAACACTGTGTATATAGCTATAGGCCTGTAACACTGTGTATATAGCTATAGGCCTGTACCACAGTGTATATAGCTATAGGCCTGTACCACAGTGTATATAGCTATAGGCCTGTATCGCTGTGTATATAGCTATAGGCATGTAATGCTGAGTATATAGATATAGGGCTGTAACGCTGAGTATATAGCTATAGGCCTGGAACACTGTGTATATAGCTATAGGCCTGTAATGCTGTGTATATAGCCATAGGCCTGTAACACTGTCCATATAGGCCTGTAACACAGTGTATATAGCTATAGGCCTGTAACACTGTGTATATAGCTATATACCTGTGACCCTGTGTATATAGCTATAGGCCTGTACCACTTTGTATATAGCTATAGGCCTGTAACACTGTGTATATAGCTATGGGCCTGTAACACTGTGTATATAGCTATATACCTGTAACACTGTGTATATTGCTATACACCTGCAACACTGTGTATATAGATATAGGCAAGTAACACTGTGTATATAGCTATAGGCCTGTAACACAGTGTATATAGCTATATGCCTGTAACACTGTGTATATAGCCATAGGCCTGTAACACTGTCCATATAGGCCTGTAACACAGTGTATATAGCTATAGGCATGTAACACTGTGTATATAGCTATACACCTGTAACACTGTGTATATAGCTATAGGCCTGTAACACTTTGTATATAGCTATAGGCCTGTAACACTGTGTATATAGCTATAGGCCTGTAACAATGTGTATATAGCTATATACCTGTAACACTTTGTATATAGCTATAGGCCTGTAACACTGTGTATATAGCTATAGGCCTGTACCACAGTGTGTATAGCTATAGGCCTGTAACACTGTCTATATAGCTATAGCCCTGTGACACTGGGTATATAGCTATAGGCCTGCAATCCTGTGCAAATAGCTATAGGCCTGTAACACTGTGTATATAGCTATAGGCCTGCAAGACTGTGTGTATAGCTATATGCCTGTACCACTGTGTATATAGATATAGGCCTGGAACACTGTGTATATAGCTATAGGCCTGTAACACTGTGTATATAGCTATAGGCCTGTACCACAGTGTATATAGCTATAGGCCTGTACCACTGTGTATATAGCTATAGGCCTGTACCACAGTGTATATAGCTATAGGCCTGTATCGCTGTGTATATAGCTATAGGCCTGTAATGCTGAGTATATAGATAATGGCCTGTAACGCTGAGTATATAGCTATAGGCCTGGAACACTGTGTATATAGCTATAGGCCTGTAATGCTGTGTATATAGCTATAGGCCTGTAACACTGTGTATATAGCCATAGGCCTGTAACACTGTCCATATAGGCCTGTAACACAGTGTATATAGCTATATGCCTGTAACACTGTGTATATAGCTATAGGCATGTAACACTGTGTATATAGCTATATACCTGTAACCCTGTGTATATAGCTATAGGCCTGTACCACTTTGTATATAGCTATAGGCCTGTAACACTGTGTATATAGCTATGGGCCTGTAACACTGTGTATATAGCTATATACCTGTAACACTGTGTATATTGCTATACACCTGCAACACTGTGTATGTAGATATAGGCATGTAACACTGTGTATATAGCTATAGGCCTGTAACACAGTGTATATAGCTATATGCCTGTAACACTGTGTATATAGCCATAGGCCTGTAACACTGTCCATATAGGCCTGTAACACAGTGTATATAGCTATACGCATGGAACACTGTGTATATAGCTATATACCTGTAACACTGTGTATATAGCTATAGGCCTGTAACACTTTGTATATAGCTATAGGCCTGTAACACTGTGTATATAGCTATAGGCCTGTAACACTGTGTATATAGCTATATACCTGTAACTCTGTGTATATAGCTATACACCTGCAACACTGTCTATATAGATATAGGCGTGTAAAACTGTGTATATAGCTATAGGCCTGTAACACAGTGTATGTAGCTATAGGCCTGTAACACTGTGTATATAGCTATAGGCCTGTACCACAGTGTGTATAGCCATAGGCCTGTAACACTGTGTACATAGATATAGGCCTGTAACGCTGTGTATATAGCTATGGGCCTGTAACGCTGTGTATATAGCTATAGGCCTGTAACACTGTGTATATAGCCATAGGCCTGTAACACTGTCCATATAGGCCTGTAACACAGTGTATATAGCTATAGGCCTGTAACACTGTGTATACAGCTATAGGCCTGTAACACTGTGTACCTGTAACGCTGTGTATATAGCTATGGACCTGTAACGCTGTGTATATAGCTATAGGCCTGTAACACTGTGTATATAGCCATAGGCCTGTAACACTGTCCATATAGGCCTGTAACACAGTGTATATAGCTATAGGCCTGTAACACTGTGTATATAGCTATAGGCATGTAACACTGTGTATATAGCTATATACCTGTAACACTGTGTATATAGCTATAGGCCTGTAACACTGTGTATATAGCTATAGGCCTGTAACACTGTGTATATAGCTATATACCTGTAACACTGTGTATATAGCTATACACCTGCAACACTGTGTATATAGATATAGGCCTGTAACACTGTGTATATAGCTATAGGCCTGTAACACAGTGTATATAGGCCTGTAACACTGTGTATATAGGCCTGCAACACGATGCATATACATGGATGTGCCTAGAAAATGAGTGCAGGACGATCCCAGTCTATAGCTGGGTGGGGGGGGGGTGGAGGCCTGTACCACTGTGTATATAGCTATAGGCCTGTAATGATGTGTATATAGCTATAGGCTTGTACCACTGTGTATATAGCTTTAGGCATGTAACACTGTGAATATAGCTATAGGCCTGTAACACTGTGTATATAGATATAGGCCTGTAACACTGTGTATATAGCTATAGGCCTGTACCACTGTGTATACAGCTATAGGCCTGTAACACTGTGTAGATAGCTAGAGGCCTGTAACACTGTGTATACAGCTTTAGGCATGTACCACATTGTATATAGCTATTAGCCTGTAACGCTGTGTGTATAGCTATAGGCCTGTAACAATGTGTATATAGATAAAGGCCTGCGAGACTGTGTATATAGATATATGCCTGTAACGCTGTGTATATAGCTATAGACCTGTAACACTGTGTATATAGCTATAGGCCTGTACCACTGTGTATATAGCTATAGGCATGTAACACTGTGAATATAGCTATAGGCCTGTAACACTGTGTATATAGCTATAGGCATGTAATACTGTGTATATAGCTATAGGCATGTAACGCTGTGTGTGTAGCTATAGGTCTGTAACAATTTGTATATAGATATAGGCCTGCAAGACTGTGTATATAGATATATGCCTGTAACGCTGTGTATATAGATATAGGCCTGTAACGCTGAGTATATAGCTATAGGCCTGGAACACTGTGTATATAGCTATAGGCATGTAACACTGTGTATATAGCTATAGGCCTGTACTACAGTGTATATAGCTATAGGTATGTAACGATGAGTATATAGCTATAGGCATGTAATGCTCTGTAGATAGCTATAGGCCTGTAACACTGTGTATATAGCTGTAGGCCTGTACCACATTGTATATAGCTATAGGCCGCTAACGATGTGTGCATAGCTATAGGTCTGTAACAATTTGTATATAGATATAGGCCTGCAAGACTGTGTATATAGATATAGGCCTGTAACGCTGAGTATATAGCTATAGGCCTGGAACACTGTGTATATAGCTATAGGCCTGTAACACTGTGTATCTAGCTATAGGCCTGTACTACAGTGTATATAGCCATAGGCCTGTAACACTGTGAATATAGCTATAGGCCTGTAACACTGTGTATATAGCTATAGGCATGTAATACTGTGTATATAGCTATAGGCATGTAACGCTATGTATATGGCTACAGACCTGCAAGACTGTGTATATAGCTATAGGCCTGTAACGCTGAGTATATAGCTATAGGCATGTAACGCTGTGTAGATAGCTATAGGCCTGTAACACTGTGTATATAGCTATAGGCCTCTACCACAGTGTATATAGCTATAGGCCTGTATCGCTGTGTATATAGCTATAGGCCTGTAACGCTGTGTAGATAGCTATAGACCTGCAAGACTGTATATATAGCTATATGCTTGTAACGCTGAGTATATAGCTATAGGCATGCAACGCTGTGTAGATAGCTATATGCCTGTAACAATGTGTATATAGCCATAGGCATGTACCACAGTGTATATAGCTATAGGTCTGTAATGATGAATATATAGCCATAGGCATGTAACGCTGTGTAGATAGCTATAGGCCTGTAACACTGTGTATATAGCGTTATGCCTGTACCACATTGTATATAGCTATAGGCCTGTAACGCCGTGTGTATAGCTATAGGCCTGCAACAATTTGTAAATATATATAGGCCTGCAAGACTGTGTATATAGATATATGCCTGTAACGCTGTGTATATAGATATAGGCCCGTGACGCTGAGTATATAGCTATAGGACTGGAACACTGTGTATATAGCTATAGGCCTGTAACACTGTGTATATAGCTTTAGGCCTGTACTACAGTGTATATAGCCATAGGCCTGTAACACTGTGAATATAGCTATAGGCCTGTAACACTGTGTATATAGATATAGGCCTGTAACACTGTGTATATAGCTATAGGCCTGTACCACAGTGTATACAGCTATATGCCTGCAAGACTGTGTATATAGCTATATGCCTGTAACGCTGTGTATATAGCTATAGGCATGTAACACTGTGTAGAAAGCTATAGGCCTGTAACACTGTGTATAAAGCTTTAGGCATGTACCACATTGTATATAGCTATTAGCCTGTAACGCTGTGTGTATAGCTATAGGCCTGTAACAATGTGTATATAGATATAGGCATGCGAGACTGTGTATATAGATATATGCCTGTAACGCTGTGTATATAGATATAGGCCTGTAATGCTGAGTATATAGCTATAGGCCTGGAACACTGTGTATATAGCTATAGGCCTGTAACACTGTGTATATAGCTATATGCCTGTACCACTGTGTATATAGCTATAGGCATGTAACACTGTGAATATAGCTATAGGCATGTAACACTGTGTATATAGCTATAGGCATGTAATACTGTGTATATAGCTATAGGCATGTAACGCTGTGTGTATAGCTATAGGTCTGTAACAATTTGTATATAGATATAGGCCTGCAAGACTGTGTATATAGATATATGCCTGTAACGCTGTGTATATTGATATAGGCCTGTAACGCTGAGTATATAGCTATATGCTTGGAACACTGTGTATATAGCTATAGGCCTGTAACACTGTGTATAAGCTATAGGCCTGTACTACAGTGTATATAGCCATAGGCCTGTAACACTGTGAATATAGCTATAGGCCTGTAACACTGTGTATATAGCTATAGGCATGTAACACTGTGTAGATAGCTATAGGCCTGTACCACATTGTATATAGCTATATGCCTTTAACGCTGTGTGTATAGCTATAGGTCTGTAACAATTTGTATATAGATATAGGCCTGCAAGACTGTGTATATAGATATAGGCCTGTAACGCTGAGTATATAGCTATAGGCCTGGAACACTGTGTATATAGCCATATGCCTGTAACGCTGTGTAAATAGCTATAGGCCTGTACCGCTGAGTATCTAGTTATAGGCCTGTAACGCTGTGTATATAGCTATAGGCCTGTAACACTGTGTATATAGCTATAGGCCTGTAACACTGTGTATATAGCTATAGGCCTGTAACACTGTGTATATAGCTATAGGTCTGTAACACTGTGTATATAGCTATAGGCCTGTAACACAGTGTATATAGGCCTGTAACACTGTGTATATAGCTATACACCTGCAACACTGTGTATATAGATATAGGCCTGTAACACTGTGTATATAGCTATAGGCCTGTAACACAGTGTATATAGGCCTGTAACACTGTGTATATAGGCCTGCAACACGATGCATTTACATGGATGTGCCTAGAAAATGAGTGCCGGACGATCCCAGTCTATAGCGGGGTGGGGGGGGTGGAGGCCTGTACCACTGTGTATATAGCTATAGGCCTGTAATGATGTGTATATAGCTATAGGCTTGTACCACTGTGTATATAGCTATAGGCATGTAACACTGTGAATATAGCTATAGGCCTGTAACACTGTGTATATAGATATAGGCCTGTAACACTGTGTATATAGCTATAGGCCTGTAACACTGTGTACCTGTAACGCTGTGTATATAGCTATGGACCTGTAACGCTGTGTATATAGCTATAGGCCTGTAACACTGTGTATATAGCTATAGGCCTGTAAAACTGTGTATATAGCTATAGGCATGTAATACTGTGTATATAGCTATAGGCATGTAACACTGTGTCTATAGCTATAGGCCTGTACCACAGTGTATATAGCTATAGGCCTGTATCGCTGTGTATATAGCTATAGGCCTGTAACGCTCTGTAGATAGCTAGAGACCTGCAAGACTGTGTATGTAGCTATATGCTTGTAACGCTGAGTATATAGCTATAGGCATGCGACGCTGTGTATATAGCTATATGCCTGTAACAATGTGTATATAGCTATAGGCATGTACCACAGTGTACATAGCTATAGGTATGTAATGATGAATATATAGCCATAGGCATGTAACGCTGTGTAGATAGCTATAGGCGAGTAACACTGTGTATATAGCGTTATGCCTGTACCACATTGTATATAGCTATAGGCCTGTAACGCTGTGTGTATAGCTATAGGCCTGCAACAATTTGTAAATATATATAGGCCTGCAAGACTGTGTATATAGATATATGCCTGTAACGCTGTGTATATAGATATAGGCCTGTGACGCTGAGTATATAGCTATAGGCCTGGAACACTGTATATATAGCTATAGGCCTTTTACACTGTGTATATAGCTTTAGGCCTGTACTACAGTATATATAGCCATAGGCCTGTAACACTGTGAATATAGCTATAGGCCTGTAACACTGTGTATATAGATATAGGCCTGTAACACTGTGTATATAGCTATAGGCCTGTACCACTGTGTATACAGCTATATGCCTGCAAGACTGTGTATATAGCTATATGCCTGTAACGCTGTGTATATAGCTATAGGCATGTAACACTGCGTAGATAGCTATAGGCCTGTAACAATGTGTATATAGATATAGGCCTGCGAGACTGTGTATATAGATATATGCCTGTAACGCTGTGTATATAGATATATGCCTGTAATGCTGAGTATATAGCTATAGGCCTGGAACACTGTGTATATAGCTATATGCCTGTAACACTGTGTATATAGCTATAGGCATGTACCACTGTGTATATAGCTATAGGCATGTAACACTGTGAATATAGCTATAGGCATGTAACACTGTGTATATAGCTATAGGCATGTAATACTGTGTATATAGCTATAGGCATGTAACGCTGTGTGTATAGCTATAGGTCTGTAACAATTTGTATATAGATATAGGCCCGCAAGACTGTGTATATAGATATATGCCTGTAACGCTGTGTATATAGATATAGGCCTGTAACGCTGAGTATATAGCTATAGGCCTGGAACACTGTGTATATAGCTATAGGCCTGTAACACTGTGTATATAGCTATAGGCCTGTACTACAGTGTATATAGCCATAGGCCTGTAACACTGTGAATATAGCTATAGGCCTGTAACACTGTGTATATAGCTATAGGCATGTAATACTGTGTATATAGCTATAGGCATGTAACGCTATGTATATAGCTACAGACCTGCAAGACTGTGTATATAGCTATAGGCCTGTAACACTGTGCATATAGCTATAGGCCTTTACCACAGTGTATATAGCTATAGGCCTGTATCGCTGTGTATATAGCTATAGGCCTGTAACGCCGTGTAGATAGCTATAGACCTGCAAGGCTGTGTATATAGATATATGCCTGTAACGCTGTGTATATAGCTATAGGCATGTAACGCTGTGTAGATAGCTATAGGCCTGTAACACTGTGTATATAGCTATAGGCCTCTACCACAGTGTATATAGCTATAGGCCTGTATCGCTGTATATATAGCTATAGGCCTGTAACGCTGTGTAGATAGCTATAGACCTGCAAGACTGTGTATATAGCTATATGCTTGTAACGCCGAGTATATAGCTATAGGCATGCAACGCTGTGTAAATAGCTATATGCCTGTAACACTGTGTATATAGCTATAGGCATGTACCACAGTGTATATAGCTATAGGTATGCAATGATGAATATATAGCTATAGGCATGTAACGCTGTTTAGATAGCTATAGGCCTGTACCACTGTGTATATAGCTTTAGGCCTGTACCACATTGTATATAGCTATAGGCCTGTAACGCTGTGTATATAGCTATAGGCATGTAACACTGTGTAGATAGCTATAGGCCTGTACCACATTGTATATAGCTATATGCCTTTAACGCTGTGTGTATAGCTATAGGTCTGTAACAATTTGTATATAGATATAGGCCTGCAAGACTGTGTATATAGATATAGGCCTGTAACGCTGAGTATATAGCTATAGGCCTGGAACACTGTGTATATAGCCATATGCCTGTAACGCTGTGTAAATAGCTATAGGCCTGTACCGCTGAGTATCTAGTTATAGGCCTGTAACACTGTGTATATAGTTATAGGCCTGTAACGCTGTGTATATAGCTATAGGCCTGTAACACTGTGTATATAGCTATAGGCCTGTAACACTGTGTATATAGCTATAGGCCTGTAACACTGTGTATATAGCTATAGGCCTGTAACACAGTGTATATAGGCCTGTAACGCTGAGTATATAGCTATAGGCCTGGAACACTGTGTATATAGCTATAGGCCTGTAACACTGTGTATATAGCTATAGGCATGTAACACTGTGTAGATAGCTATAGGCCTGTACCACATTGTATATAGCTATATGCCTTTAACGCTGTGTGTATAGCTATAGGTCTGTAACAATTTGTATATAGATATAGGCCTGCAAGACTGTGTATATAGATATAGGCCTGTAACGCTGAGTATATAGCTATAGGCCTGGAACACTGTGTATATAGCCATATGCCTGTAACGCTGTGTAAATAGCTATAGGCATGTACCGCTGAGTATCTAGTTATAGGCCTGTAACGCTGTGTATATAGCTATAGGCCTGTAACACTGTGTATATAGCTATAGGCCTGTAACACTGTGTATATAGCTATAGGCCTGTAACACTGTGTATATAGCTATAGGTCTGTAACACTGTGTATATAGCTATAGGCCTGTAACACAGTGTATATAGGCCTGTAACACTGTGTATATAGCTATACACCTGCAACACTGTGTACATAGATATAGGCCTGTAACACTGTGTATATAGCTATAGGCCTGTAACACAGTGTATATAGGCCTGTAACACTGTGTATATAGGCCTGCAACACGATGCATATACATGGATGTGCCTAGAAAATGAGTGCCGGACGATCCCAGTCTATAGCGTGGTGGGGGGGGGGGGGTGGAGGCCTGTACCACTGTGTATATAGCTATAGGCCTGTAATGATGTGTATATAGCTATAGGCTTGTACCACTGTGTATATAGCTATAGGCATGTAACACTGTGAATATAGCTATAGGCCTGTAACACTGTGTATATAGATATAGGCCTGTAACACTGTGTATATAGCTATAGGCCTGTACCACTGTGTATACAGCTATAGGCCTGTAACACTGTGTACCTGTAACGCTGTGTATATAGCTATGGACCTGTAACGCTGTGTATATAGCTATAGGCCTGTAACACTGTGTATATAGCTATAGGCCTGTAAAACTGTGTATATAGCTATAGGCATGTAATACTGTGTATATAGCTATAGGCATGTAACACTGTGTCTATAGCTATAGGCCTGTACCACAGTGTATATAGCTATAGGCCTGTATCGCTGTGTATATAGCTATAGGCCTGTAACGCTATGTAGATAGCTAGAGACCTGCAAGACTGTGTATATAGCTATATGCTTGTAACGCTGAGTATATAGCTATAGGCATGCGACGCTGTGTAGATAGCTATATGCCTGTAACAATGTGTATATAGCTATAGGCATGTACCACAGTGTACATAGCTATAGGTCTGTAATGATGAATATATAGCCATAGGCATCTAACGCTGTGTAGATAGCTATAGGCGAGTAACACTGTGTATATAGCGTTATGCCTGTACCACATTGTATATAGCTATAGGCCTGTAACGCTGTGTGTATAGCTATAGGCCTGCAACAATTTGTAAATATATATAGGCCTGCAAGACTGTGTATATAGATATATGCCTGTAACGCTGTGTATATAGATATAGGCCTGTGACGCTGAGTATATAGCTATAGGCCTGGAACACTGTGTATATAGCTATAGGCCTTTTACACTGTGTATACAGCTATAGGCCTGTAACACTGTGTACCTGTAACGCTGTGTATATAGCTATGGACCTGTAACGCTGTGTATATAGCTATAGGCCTGTAACACTGTGTATATAGCCATAGGCCTGTAACACTGTCCATATAGGCCTGTAACACAGTGTATATAGCTATAGGCCTGTAACACTGTGTATATAGCTATAGGCATGTAACACTGTGTATATAGCTATATACCTGTAACACTGTGTATATAGCTATAGGCCTGTAACACTGTGTATATAGCTATAGGCCTGTAACACTGTGTATATAGCTATATACCTGCAACACTGTGTATATAGCTATACACCTGCAACACTGTGTATATAGATATAGGCCTGTAACACTGTGTATATAGCTATAGGCCTGTAACACAGTGTATATAGCCATAGGCCTGTACCACTGTGAATATGGCTATAGGCCTGTAACACTGTGTATATAGCTATAGGCATGTAATACTGTGTATATAGCTATAGGCATGTAACGCTATGTATATAGCTACAGACCTGCAAGACTGTGTATATAGCTATAGGCATGTAACGTTGTGTAGATAGCTATAGGCCTGTAACACTGTGCATATAGCTATAGGCCTTTACCACAGTGTATATAGCTATAGGCCTGTATCGCTGTGTATATAGCTATAGGCCTGTAACGCCGTGTAGATAGCTATAGACCTGCAAGGCTGTGTATATAGATATATGCCTGTAACGCTGTGTATATAGCTATATGCCTGTAACACTGTGTATATAGCTATAGGCCTGTAACACAGTGTATATAGGCCTGTAACGCTGTGTATACAGCTATATGCCTGCAAGACTGTGTATATAGCTATATGCCTGTAACGCTGTGTATATAGCTATAGGCATGTAACACTGCGTAGATAGCTATAGGCCTGTAACAATGTGTATATAGATATAGGCCTGCGAGACTGTGTATATAGATATATGCCTGTAACGCTGTGTATATAGATATAGGCCTGTAATGCTGAGTATATAGCTATAGGCCTGGAACACTGTGTATATAGCTATAGGCCTGTAACACTGTGTATATAGCTATAGGCATGTACCACTGTGTATATAGCTATAGGCATGTAACACTGTGAATATAGCTATAGGCATGTAACACTGTGTATATAGCTATAGGCATGTAACGTTGTGTGTATAGCTATAGGTCTGTAACAATTTGTATATAGATATAGGCCCGCATGACTGTGTATATAGATATATGCCTGTAACGCTGTGTATATAGATATAGGCCTGTAACGCTGAGTATATAGCTATAGGCCTGGAACACTGTGTATATAGCTATAGGCCTGTAACACTGTGTATATAGCTATAGGCCTGTACTACAGTGTATATAGCCATAGGCCTGTAACACTGTGAATATAGCTATAGGCCTGTAACACTGTGTATATAGCTATAGGCATGTAATACTGTGTATATAGCTATAGGCATGTAACGCTATGTATATAGCTACAGACCTGCAAGACTGTGTATATAGCTATAGGCATGTAACGTTGTGTAGATAGCTATAGGCCTGTAACACTGTGCATATAGCTATAGGCCTTTACCACAGTGTATATAGCTATAGGCCTGTATCGCTGTGTATATAGCTATAGGCCTGTAACGCCGTGTAGATAGCTATAGACCTGCAAGGCTGTGTATATAGATATATGCCTGTAACGCTGTGTATATAGCTATAGGCATGTAACGCTGTGTAGATAGCTATAGGCCTGTAACACTGTGTATATAGCTATAGGCCTCTACCACAGTGTATATAGCTATAGGCCTGTATCGCTGTATATATAGCTATAGGCCTGTAACGCTGTGTAGATAGCTATAGACCTGCAAGACTGTGTATATAGCTATATGCTTGTAACGCTGAGTATATAGCTATAGGCATGCAACGCTGTGTAAATAGCTATATGCCTGTAACACTGTGTATATAGCTATAGGCATGTACCACAGTGTATATAGCCATAGGTATGCAATGATGAATATATAGCTATAGGCATGTAACGCTGTTTAGATAGCTATAGGCCTGTACCACTGTGTATATAGCTTTAGGCCTGTACCACATTGTATATAGCTATAGGCCTGTAACGCTGTGTATATAGCTATAGGCATGTAACACTGTGTAGATAGCTATAGGCCTGTGCCACATTGTATATAGCTATATGCCTTTAACGCTGTGTGTATAGCTATAGGTCTGTAACAATTTGTATATAGATATAGGCCTGCAAGACTGTGTATATAGATATAGGCCTGTAACGCTGAGTATATAGCTATAGGCCTGGAACACTGTGTATATAGCCATATGCCTGTAACGCTGTGTAAATAGCTATAGGCCTGTACCGCTGAGTATCTAGTTATAGGCCTGTAACGCTGTGTATATAGCTATAGGCCTGTAACACTGTGTATATAGCTATAGGCCTGTAACACTGTGTATATAGCTATAGGCCTGTAACACTGTGTATATAGCTATAGGCCTGTAACACAGTGTATATAGGCCTGTAACGCTGAGTATATAGCTATAGGCCTGGAACACTGTGTATATAGCTATAGGCCTGTAACACTGTGTATATAGCTATAGGCATGTAACACTGTGTAGATAGCTATAGGCCTGTACCACATTGTATATAACTATATGCCTTTAACGCTGTGTGTATAGCTATAGGTCTGTAACAATTTGTATATAGATATAGGCCTGCAAGACTGTGTATATAGATATAGGCCTGTAACGCTGAGTATATAGCTATAGGCCTGGAACACTGTGTATATAGCCATATGCCTGTAACGCTGTGTAAATAGCTATAGGCCTGTACCGCTGAGTATCTAGTTATAGGCCTGTAACGCTGTGTATATAGCTATAGGCCTGTAACACTGTGTATATAGCTATAGGCCTGTAACACTGTGTATATAGCTATAGGCCTGTAACACAGTGTATATAGGCCTGTAACACTGTGTATATAGCTATAGGCCCGTTAAACCGTGTATATAGGCATGTAACACTGTGTATATAGGCATGTAACACAGTGTATATAGGCCTGTAACACTGTGTATATAGATATACGCCCGTTACACTGTGTATATAGGCCTGTAACACTGTGTATATAGCTATAAGCCTGTAACACTGTGTTTATAGGCCTGTAACACTGTATATAGGCCTCTACCACGATGCATATTCAGGGATGTGCCTGGAAAATGAGTGCCTGGCGATCCCAGTATTTAGCGGGGTGGTGGTGGGGGGGGGGGGGGGGTCGAGGCCTGTAACACTGTGTATATAGCTATAGGCCTGTAATGCTGTGTATATATCAATAGGCCTGTATCGCTGTGTATATAGCTATGGGAATGTAACGCTGTGTAGATAGCTCTAGGCATGTAACGATGTGTAGATAGCGATAGGCCTGTAACTATGTGTGTATAGCTATAGGCCTGTAATGCTGTGTATATATCAATAGGCCTGTATCGCTGTGTATATAGCTATATGCCTGTAATGCTGTGCATATAGCTATAGGCCTGTAACACTGTGTATATAGCTATATGCCTATTGCACTGTGTATATAGGCTTGCAACACTGTGTATAGAGGCCTATATCCACAGTTTAACAACCCTATATCTATATGCACAGTGTTACAGGCCTATAGCTATATACACAGCCTTACTGGCCTATATCTGTATACACAGTGTTGCAGGCCTATATACACAGTGATACAGGTCTATAGATATATACACAGTGCTACAGGCATATAGCTATATACACAGTGATACAGGCCTATATACACAGTGTTTACAGGCCTATATACACAGTGTTACAGGCCTATATATCCAGTGTTACAGGCATATGGCTTTATACACAGTGTTACATGCCTATAGCTATATACACAGTCTAACAGGCCTATATAAACAGTGTTACAGGCATATAGCTATATACACAGTGTAACGGGCCTATAGCTATATACACAGTCTAAGAGGCCTCTATACACAGTGTTATAATCTTATAGCTATATACACAGTGTCACAGGCCTATAGTTATATACACAGTGTTATAATCTTATAGCTATATACACAGTGTCACAGGCCTATAGTTATATACACAGTGTCACAGGCCTATAGCTATATACACAGTGTTACATGCCTATAGCTATCTACCCAGCCTTACAGGCCTATAGCAATATGCCTGTAACACCGTGTATATAGGCCTGCAACACTGTGTATATAGGCCTGCAACACTGTGTATATACGCCTGTAACACTGTGTATATAGTCATGTAACACTGTGTGACAGAGCTTAAACAACGCTGTTCTAAGTGACGGATCTAGGAATTTGGAATTAATATTACGGCAGAATGATGCAAAGTCAATGGTTATAAAATTAATCTTAATATGTAGGTCAACTGATCTTCTGTTAAGCAGTAAGAGATACATTTCATGAGATAAAATGTTTAACCAGTCATGATCGGGATAAAGTGTCTGAAATTCAAAATAAACGTTCAGATAGTTGTTATAGAAAGCTGATCTATCTAATGTATGTGCCCTCAGATTAGACGCTAACTCTGGATTATCCCGTCTAAGAGACAAGCAAGTCTAATAGTTTGCAAAAGTAGAACATGTAAATACAATGCCTCTCTCTCTCTCTCTCTCTCTCTCTCTCTCTCTCTCTCTCTCTCTCTCTCTCTCTCTCTCTTGATTGGTTCCCAATGTTTAGAGGCCCCATAAATGAAAACACATTTGGTAAATAATTTCACATAACGGCAGGATAGACATGTATGCGACGCTATGTGCCATAATTTAGCTACTTGCATACGGTAACACGGCCATACATTTCGAGATTTCCATAAGTTTAGACAAGTATTAAATATGGTCAAAATCGGTCAAAAACTGGTAGCCAATTAGCGCCATTCCCAAAATACACACCCTGAATGTTAGATGGTTCATCAGGCCATGAAATACCAAAGTCATGCTCAGACGAAGACTTCCATTTATCAAGAGCTAGACCTTTTGTTGTATTCATATTTAATTTCGCCCCAGATGCCTTGTCATAACGATTAGACCAGAAACACAGACGTTTGGCAGCCCAAGGTGAATCGCAAAAAGCTGTAGTATCCTCTGCATAAAATGCCACTTTCTGGGATGGCCGGGCAGTTTCACACCGCTTATCGGCGGTTCTGATCGAATCTTAAAGGCAAAAGGTTCGAACGCTAATATATATCATAAGGGCGACAGATCTCTGGACCGGGAACACATCAGATATAAATCCATTCACCACAACAGCACTAAGGATTCCAGTGTATACGAGCTTGATCATGCCTAGAAATTTACCTGCAAAACCGTAGTTTTGAAGCAATGTAAATAAATATTCAAATGAAAGACAAAGGTAATTGTTTTAGCCTGACGTAATCAACATATATTGAGTAGGAAATGAAGATTATCAGAAATAGATCTCCCCGTCACATAACACGTTTGATCGGGGTGGATTGAATATGTCATCACTACAGACATACGATTTGTTAACATCTTTGAAAATATTTTCGCGTACACTGACAACAAAGAAATAGGGCGCCAGTTGTTAATTAATTGTGAATTCTTCCGATCTTTGCAGATTAATGTAATTAGGCCGAATTTCTGTGAAGCACTCAAATTCCCGTTTTTGACACAATTATTAAAGACATTGACCAAAATATCGCCTAAAATATCCCAGAAGGCCATATAAAATTCTTTGGTCAGTCCCTCTAAGCCTGGAAACTTATTGTCAGCCATATTTGTTAAGGCATTATAGAATTCCTTATTGATAAAAGGCGCTTCACACGCTTCGAAAGAAGGAACATAATTTTCGGTAAATTAGTCACAAATTCCATCATAATTTCTGTATCTATTGGTTCTTTCGTGTATAAATACTTATAATAATTCCTAATATATTTCATGGTTTCTTTGTTCTCAGTAACTTCCTGATTATTTTCATTTGTTAATTTCTTAATCATTTTGAGGTTTCTAATTTCTGAAAATAAATGTAATTCCTGTCATGCGACACATATTTCTTCGGCCCTAGAACAAATTATCTCTCCCTTAACTTTGTCACCATAAGATCTGTAAATTTCCGACCTAATGGCTTTAATTGGATTTGAATATTGGCTAGTGTCCGTTTTTCGTTTTTTGCTCTGATTCTTCCAAAGATTCTGCCTCTATTAAAGCGATAAGTTTATTTCTTAAAATACGGATATCTTTATTGATACTTGGGCGGATGAATTTACAGTAATTAATTACGATATCTTCCATATCAGCTTTTAAATCGTCCCAAACTTCCCCCTTTACATCCTGAAAGTTATCCAACTTGAGCAAACCGTTTTTTAAATATGATCTAAAGTGCGTTAGAAAGACAGTTTCATTTAGCAAGCAATTATTAAAATACCAGCGGCCATGCCCTGAAGCAATTCCATCGAACTACAACTCCTGACAACATGTGAGTGGTCAGACACACAACATGCGGAAATTTCGAATTTAATAACATTTCTCATCAACTCTTCCGATACATAAATAGTTACGGTCGAGTCCGTGGGCGTGCTCGGACAAAATACCACTGGACAAAATCCCACAGGACATAATCCCACCCGCACACAATTTCACTGGACAGAATCCCAGCCAAACAAAACCCCACCTGGACAAAATCGCACCGGATATATTCCCACTGGACAAAATCCCGCAGGACATAATGCCACCTGGACATAATCCCACCAGACAAAATCCCTCCCGGTCATAATCCCACCGGTCATAATCGCACCCGGACAAAATCACAGCGGACAAAATCCCACCTGGACAATATCCGTCCGAACAAAATGCCACCCGGACAAAATCCTACTGGACAGAATCCCACCCGGACAAAATCCCACCCGACAGAATCCCACGGGACAGATTCACAACATGAGTTCGTGCCCACTCCATTAGCCACCAACCGGGATCAACTGGAGATTATAGAGAAATATATGGGCGTCACATTTCGAATAGTTGCTAACTTGTCAGCAATCTTGGGGCTATTACATCCCTTGACTTTTTTAATTCAATTCAATTCAAGTAAATTTTTTTTGCTTATTTAAATGTGATGTGAAGGATCCCTTACAAATAATATTTATGCATGACATAACACTACAAACCATGAATACACAGAGGACATTAGACAATTACATACATTTATCTGCTCGGCTTGGAATTTTTAATCTTGGGAATATACAGGTGTGTATGGTAGGGGAAATTGGGAAGGGATGGTTGTGTTCGTCGTGTTAATTAATTGATTAATTATTATTATTAAATGTGCACATTCACATGAGAATGCGTGAAAATAAAATTGTTTAAATTGTAACATTTTAGCGGGTTAATGTGTGTACCTCAATGTAATGAAACATATGGTGATTTCATCCAGTACAAATTATTATATAATGTTTTTAATTGCGAAGTTGAATTATGGACTCGAGTCTCTAATTCAATTTCACAGCTTAAAAAAGTATATTAATTTATACGTAACGAAATCGTCATTTGTTAAGATGTATTTCGTTTGGATGCATCTAGGCTCACAATGTAAGCTTCTAAAAGTGTACAATTTTGACAATTTAATCTTCAAGCAGTCTGCTGTGAATGTGTAAGTTTAAAATTATTATTATTATTATTAATATTATTATTATTATTATTATTAAGCCTCGAAATTTGGCGTAGCCAAACGGATTGGTTCCTTGTTGATTAGGTATTGGAAACTGTTGTTGTCTAACATATTCCAGTCGAAGTTATTTTCAATTTAATTTAGCATTTTATACGTTTCTCTAAGGGTGGCCATCTAAGATAGTGGTAAATAGATACGGATGTGGTAATGATAAGGTGGTTGCATTGCGTGAACCATGTTAGTACCAACAACAAGCTTTGCTG
Organism: Chaetoderma sp. LZ-2023a; assembly: GCA_034401795.1. Taxonomy (NCBI): domain Eukaryota; kingdom Metazoa; phylum Mollusca; class Caudofoveata; order Chaetodermatida; family Chaetodermatidae; genus Chaetoderma; species Chaetoderma sp. LZ-2023a. Next base: position 12,527,575 of record CM067361.1, on the reverse strand, counting down.
TGCTGAAAAAACAGAACATTGCTCTATTTCAGCCAACCATTTAACGAACCTTTTCAGCAAACGAGTTGTTCTGCCGCTGCCGCAACTACTACTACTACTACTACTACTACTACCGCTACTGCTACTGCTACTACTACTACTACTACTACTGCTACTACTACTACTACTACTACTACTACTACTACTGCTGCTGCTGCTGCTGCTGCTGCTGCTGCCGCTCTTGACGCGATTCGAATGCTATTGACCGTTCTTGAAAACGGGGTATCCGTGTGGTCTGACCTGTCTCATAATGATTCGATGATACCGATTTTACAAATTTGTATTATATATGCGTGAGATTGTGTCCGATTGTCCAGCGGGATTTTCTCCAGGTGAAATTATATCCAGTGGGATTATGTCCGGGTGGGATTTTGTCCAGTGGGATTTTGTCTGGGAGTCCTTGGTAGGGCTCGTCCTATCGGCCATTAACGTTTGGGTTTTTAACGCCTGCGCGTCCGCCTACCCCGTCAGAACTATTCAGCTAGTAAAGCCTTCAGACCGACAAAATGCTATATAAGCCACAACCGCCGTACTGGATGATGATGATGATGATGATGATGATGATGATGATGATGATGATTTAAACGGGTAGATAATGATTGTCGCAGCAAGAAGAGAAAAATGTATGCAGATATTTTCGCTACAGACATAGGCTAGGGGTTTAGAGATTATTTAAACAGATAGCTA